>CAJFDF010000153.1:152524-196257 GCA_904067115.1 Aegilops sharonensis
ATTGATTTGGGGTCCCTGAGCGATTTCCATGATTGACGAACCTCGGGGTGCGTTTATGTATCGTTCATCAATAATCCTAGGTTTGTCCGATTCTGGGCTCTTTCATGGACTATTACTCACCAATTTGGGGTCCCAAAGCGATTTCCATGGTTGTCAAACCCAAAATGTTCTTATATGTTGGTCGTCAAGACTCGTAGTTTGGACCGTTTCTAGCCCGTTTCTCGGACTATTACAAAGTTTTGGGGCCCCGAAGTGATTTCGACAATTGACGAACCCCAGAGCACGTTTACGTGTTGGTCATAAACACTCACAATTTTGGCTGATTCTGGTCCGTTTCATGCACTATTACTCAGCATTTAGGGGTCCCAGAGCGATTTCCATGATTGACGATCCCCGGGGTGCGTTCATGTGTCAGTCGTCAACACTCACAGTTTTGGCCAATTCTGACCCGTTTCATTGACTATTACTCACCGATTTTGGGACCGAAGCGATTTCCATAGTTACTGAACCTAAGGTGCGCTTACGTGTCGGTCATCAACACTCGCAGTTTTGACCGATTCTGGCCCGTTTCTTGGACTATTACTCACTGTTTTGGGGTCCCGGAGTGATTTCCACGATTAACGAACCCCAAGGTGCGCTTACGTGTCGGTCATCAACACTCACAGTTTGGGCCGATTCTGGCCCGATTCATGGACTATTAATCATTGATTTGGGGTCCCTGAGCGATTTCCATGATTGACGATCCCCGGGGTGCGTTCATGTGTCAGTCGTCAACACTCACAGTTTTGGCCGATTCTGGCCCGTTTCATGGACTATTACTCAGCGTTTTGGGGTCCCAAAGCAATTACATGGTTGTTTAACGCCAAGGAGCGCTTACGTGTCGGTCATCAACACTCACAGTTTGGGCCGATTCTGGCCCGATTCATGGACTATTAATCATTGATTTGGGGTCCCTGAGCGATTTCCATGATTGACGATCCCCGGGGTGCGTTCATGTGTCAGTCGTCAACACTCACAGTTTTGGCCGATTCTGGCCCGTTTCATGGACTATTACTCAGCGTTTTGGGGTCCCAAAGCAATTACATGGTTGTTTAACGCCAAGGAGCGCTTACGTGTCGGTCATCAACACTCACAGTTTGGGCCGATTCTGGCCCGATTCATGGACTATTAATCATTGATTTGGGGTCCCTGAGCGATTTCCATGATTGACGATCCCCGGGGTGCGTTCATGTGTCAGTCGTCAACACTCACAGTTTTGGCCGATTCTGGCCCGTTTCATGGACTATTACTCAGCGTTTTGGGGTCCCAAAGCAATTACATGGTTGTTTAACGCCAAGGAGCGCTTACGTGTCGGTCATCAACACTCACAGTTTGGGCCGATTCTGGCCCGATTCATGGACTATTAATCATTGATTTGGGGTCCCTGAGCGATTTCCATGATTGACGAACACCTGGGTGCATTTATGTGTCGGTCATCAACACTCACAGTTTGGGCCGATTCTGGCCCGTTTCATGGACTATTACTCACAGATTTGGGGTCCCTGAGCGATTTCCATGATTGATGAACCCCGGGGTGCGTTTATGTATCGTTCATAAACAATCCTAGGTTTATCCGATTCTGGGCTCTTTCATGGACTATTACTCACAGTTTGGGGGTCCCAAAGCGATTTCCATGGTTGTCGAACCCCAAGGTGTGCTTACACGTTGGTCGTCAAGACTCGCAGTTTGGGCTGGTTCTGGCCCATTTCCTGGACTATTACTCAGTTTTGGGGTCCCGAAGTGATTTCCACGATTGAAGAACCCCGGGGTGCGTTTACGTGTCGGTTATCAACACTCACAATTTTTGCCGATTCTGGTCCGTTTCGCGCACTATTACTCAGCATTTTGGGGCCCAGAGTGACTTCCACAATTGACGATCCCCGGGGTGCGTTTACGTGTCCGTCGTCAACACTCACAGTTTTGGAAAATTCTGACCCGTTTCTTGGACTATTACTCACCATTTTGGGGTCCCAAAGCGATTTCCTTGGTTGTCGAACCCTAAGGTGTGCTTATGTGTTGGTCATCAACACTCACAGTTTGGGCCGGTTCTGGCCCGTTTCATGGACTATTACTCATTGATTTGGGTTCCCTGAGCGATTTCCATGATTGACGAAGCTCGGGGTGCATTTATCTATTATTCATCAATAATCCCAGGTTTGTCCGATTCTGGGCTCTTTCCTGGACTATTACTCACCAATTTGGGGTCCGAAAGCGATTTCCATGGTTGTTGAACCCAAGGTGTTCTTATATGTTGGTCACCAAGACTCGCAGTTTGTACCGATTCTGGCCCGTTTCTTGGACTATTACATAGTTTAGGGGCCCCGAAGTGATTTCCACGATTGACGAACCCCGGAGCACGTTTACGTGTCAGTCATAAACACTCAAAATTTTGGCTGATTCCGGTCCATTTCATGCACTATTACTCAGCATTTAGGGGTCCCAGAGCGATTTCCACGATTGACGGTCCCCGGGGTGCGTTCACGTGTCCGTCGTCAACACTCACAGTTTTGGCCAATTCTGACCCAGTTCGTTGACTATTACTCACCGATTTTGGGCCCGAAGAGATTTCCATAGTTACATAACCTAAGCTGCGCTTACGTGTCGGTCATCAAAACTCGCTGTTTTGGCCGATTCTGGCCCGTTTCTTGGACTATTACTCACTCTTTTGGCGTCCCGGAGTGATTTCCACGATTGACGAACCCCGGGGTGCGTTTACGTGTCGGTCATCAACACTCGTGGCTTTTGTCGATTCTGACCCGTTTCATGGACTATTACTCACCGTTTTGGGGTCCCAAAGCAATTTCATGGTTGTTTAACCCCAAGGAGCGCTTACGTGTCGGTCATCAACAACCACAGTTTTTACCGATTCTGGCCCATTTCATGGACTATTACTCAGTTTTGCGACCCCGGAGTGATATCCACGATTGACGAACACCTGGGTGCATTTATGTGTTGGTCATCAACACTCACAGTTTGGGCCGATTCTGGCCCGTTTCATGGACTATTACTCACAGATTTGGGGTCCCTGAGCGATTTCCATGATGGACGAACCCCGGGGTGTGTTTATGTATCGTTCATAAACAATCCTTGGTTTATCCGGTTCTGGGCTCTTTCATGGACTATTACTCACAGTTTGGGGGTCCCAAAGCGATTTCCATGGTTGTCGAACCCCAAGGTGTGCTTACACGTTGGTCGTCAAGACTCGCAGTTTGGGCTGATTCTGGCCCATTTCTTGGACTATTACTTAGTTTTGGGGTCCCGAAGTGATTTCCACGATTGACGAACCCCGGGTGTGTTTACGTGTCGGTTATCAACACTCACAATTTTTGCCGATTCTGGTCTGCTTCACACACTATTACTCAGCGTTTTGGGGCCCAGAGTGATTTCCACAATTGACGATCCCCGAGGTGCGTTTACGTGTCCGTCGTCAACACACACTGTTTTGGCAAATTCTGACCCGTTTCTTGGACTACAACTCACCATTTTGGGGTCCCAAAGCTATTTCTATGATTCTGTGTGCTTATGTGTTGGTCATCAACACTCGTAGTTTGGGCCGATTCTGGCCCGATTCATGGACTATTAATCATTGATTTGGGTCCCTGAGCGATTTCCATGATTGACGAACCTCGGGGTGCGTTTATGTATCGTTCATCAATAATCCTAGGTTTGTCCGATTCTGGGCTCTTTAATGGACTATTACTCACCAATTTGGGGTCCCAAAGCGATTTCCATGGTTGTCGAACCCAAGGTGTTCTTATATGTTGGTCGTCAAGACTCGTAGTTTGGACCGATTCTAGCCCGTTTCTTGGACTATTACACAGTTTTGGGGCCCCGAAGTGATTTCGACAATTGACGAACCCCAGAGCACGTTTACATGTCCGTCATAAACACTCACAATTATGGCTAATTCTGGTCCGTTTCATGCACTATTACTCAGCATTTAGGCGTCCCAGAGCGATTTCCATGATTGACGATCCCCGGGGTGCGTTCATGTGTCCGCCGTCAACACTCATAGTTTTGGCAAATTCTGACCCGTTTCATTGACTATTACTCACCGATTTTGGGCCCGAAGCGATTTCCATAGTTACTGAACCTAAGGTGCGCTTACGTGTCGGTCATCAACACTCGCAGTTTTGGCCGATTCTGGCCCGTTTCTTGGACTATTACTCACTGTTTTGGGGTCCCGGAGTGATTTCAACGATTGACAAACCCCAGGGTGCGTTTACGTGTCGGTCATCAACAGTCGTGGATTTTGTCAATTCTGACCCGTTTAATGGACTATTACTCACCGTTTTGGGATCCCAAAGCAATTACATGGTTGTTTAACGCCAAGGAGCGCTTACGTGTCGGTCATCAACAACCACAGTTTTTACCGATTCTGGCCCGTTTCTTGGACTATTACTCAGTTTTACGGCCCCGGAGTGATATCCACGATTGACGAACACCTGGGTGCATTTATGTGTTGGTCATCAACACTCACAATTTGGGCCGACTCTGGCCCGTTTCATGGACTATTACTCACAGATTTGGGGTCCCTGAGCGATTTCCATGATGGACGAACCCCGGGGTGCGTTTATGTATCGTTCATAAACAATCCTTGGTTTATCCGGTTCTGGGCTCTTTCATGGACTATTACTCACAATTTGGGGGTCCCAAAGCGATTTCCATGGTTGTCGAACCCCAAGGTGTGCTTACACGTTGGTCGTCAAGACTCGCAGTTTGGGCTGATTCTGGCCCATTTCTTGGACTATTACTTAGTTTTGGGGTCCCGAAGTGATTTCCACGATTGACGAACCCCGGGTGTGTTTACGTGTCGGTTATCAACACTCACATTTTTTGCCGATTCTGGTCTGTTTCACGCACTATTACTCAGCGTTTTGGGGCCCAGAGTGATTTCCACAATTGACGATCCCCGAGGTGCGTTTACGTGTCCGTCGTCAACACATACAGTTTTGGCAAATTCTGACCCGTTTCTTGGACTACAACTCACCATTTTGGGGTCCCAAAGCGATTTCCATGATTCTGTGTGCTTATGTGTTGGTCATCAACACTCGTAGTTTGGGCCGATTCTGGCCCGATTCATGGACTATTAATCATTGATTTGGGGTCCCTGAGCGATTTCCATGATTGACGAACCTCGGGGTGCGTTTATGTATCGTTCATCAATAATCCTAGGTTTGTCCGATTCTGGGCTCTTTAATGGACTATTACTCACCAATTTGGGGTCCCAAAGAGATTTCCATGGTTGTCGAACCTCAGGTGTTCTTATATGTTGGTCGTCAAGACTCGTAGTTTGGACCGATTCTGGCCCCTTTCTTGAACTATTACACAGTTTTGGGGCCTGGAGTGATTTCGACAATTGACGAACCCCGGAGCACGTTTACGTGTCGGTCATAAACACTCACAATTTTGGATGATTCTGGTCCGTTTCATGGACTATTACTCAGCATTTAGGGGTCCCAGAGCGATTTCCACGATTGACAGTCCCCGGGGTGCGTTCATGTGTCCGCCGTCAACACTCATAGTTTTGGCAAATTCTGACCCGTTTCATTGACTATTACTCACCGATTTTGGGCCCGAAGCGATTTCCATAGTTACTGAACCTAAGGTGCGCTTACGTGTCGGTCATCAACACTCGCAGTTTTGGCCGATTCTGGCCCGTTTCTTGGACTATTACTCACTGTTTTGGGGTCCCGGAGTGATTTCAACGATTGACAAACCCCAGGGTGCGTTTACGTGTCGGTCATCAACAGTCGTGGCTTTTGTCAATTCTGACCCGTTTAATGGACTATTACTCACCGTTTTGGGGTCCCAAAGCAATTACATGGTTGTTTAACGCCAAGGAGCGCTTACGTGTCGGTCATCAACAACCACAGTTTTTACCGATTCTGGCCCGTTTCTTGGACTATTACTCAGTTTTACGGCCCCGGAGTGATATCCACGATTGACGAACACCTGGGTCCATTTATGTGTTGGTCATCAACACTCACAGTTTGGGCCGACTCTGGCCCGTTTCATGGACTATTACTCACAGATTTGGGGTCCCTGAGCGATTTCCATGATGGACGAACCCCGGGGTGCGTTTATGTATCGTTCATAAACAATCCTTGGTTTATCCGGTTCTGGGCTCTTTCATGGACTATTACTCACAGTTTGGGGGTCCCAAAGCGATTTCCATGGTTGTCGAACCCCAAGGTGTGCTTACACGTTGGTCGTCAAGACTCGCAGTTTGGGCTGATTCTGGCCCATTTCTTGGACTATTACTTAGTTTTGGGGTCCCGAAGTGATTTCCACGATTGACGAACCCCGGGTGTGTTTACGTGTCGGTTATCAACACTCACATTTTTGGCCGGTTCTGGTCTGTTTCACGCACTATTACTCAGCTTTTTAAGGATACGGCGACCACCGAGATCTACACTCCTTCCCTACACGACGCCCTGCCGATCTTCAACAGTCGTGGCTTTTGCAAATTCTGACCCGTTTCTTGGACTATTACTCACTGATTTGGGGTCCCTGAGCGATTTCCATGATTCTGTGTGCTTATGTGTTGGTCATCAACACTCACAGTTTGGGCCGACTCTGGCCCGTTTCATGGACTATTACTCACAGATTTGGGGTCCCTGAGCGATTTCCATGATGGACGAACCCCGGGGTGCGTTTATGTATCGTTCATAAACAATCCTTGGTTTATCCGGTTCTGGGCTCTTTCATGGACTATTACTCACAGTTTGGGGGTCCCAAAGCGATTTCCATGGTTGTCGAACCCCAAGGTGTGCTTACACGTTGGTCGTCAAGACTCGCAGTTTGGGCTGATTCTGGCCCATTTCTTGGACTATTACTTAGTTTTGGGGTCCCGAAGTGATTTCCACGATTGACGAACCCCGGGTGTGTTTACGTGTCGGTTATCAACACTCACATTTTTTGCCGATTCTGGTCTGTTTCACGCACTATTACTCAGCGTTTTGGGGCCCAGAGTGATTTCCACAATTGACGATCCCCGAGGTGCGTTTACGTGTCCGTCGTCAACACACACAGTTTTGGCAAATTCTGACCCGTTTCTTGGACTACAACTCACCATTTTGGGGTCCCAAAGCGATTTCCATGATTCTGTGTGCTTATGTGTTGGTCATCAACACTCGTAGTTTGGGCCGATTCTGGCCCGATTCATGGACTATTAATCATTGATTTGGGGTCCCTGAGCGATTTCCATGATTGACGAACCTCGGGGTGCGTTTATGTATCGTTCATCAATAATCCTAGGTTTGTCCGATTCTGGGCTCTTTAATGGACTATTACTCACCAATTTGGGGTCCCAAAGCGATTTCTATGGTTGTCGAACCTCAGGTGTTCTTATATGTTGGTCGTCAAGACTCGTAGTTTGGACCGATTCTGGCCCCTTTCTTGAACTATTACACAGTTTTGGGGCCTGGAGTGATTTCGACAATTGACGAACCCCGGAGCACGTTTACGTGTCGGTCATAAACACTCACAATTTTGGATGATTCTGGTCCGTTTCATGGACTATTACTCAGCATTTAGGGGTCCCAGAGCGATTTCCACGATTGACAGTCCCCGGGGTGCGTTCATGTGTCTGTCATCAACACTCACAGTTTTGGCCAATTCTGACCCGTTTCATTGACTATTACTCACCGATTTTGGGCCCGAAGAGATTTCCATAGTTACTGAACCTAAGGTGCGCTTACATGTCGGTCATCAACACTCGCAGTTTTGGCTGATTCTGGCCCGTTTCTTGGACTATTACTCGCGGTTTTGGGGTNTCCCAGAGCGATTTCCACGATTGACAGTCCCCGGGGTGCGTTCATGTGTCTGTCATCAACACTCACAGTTTTGGCCAATTCTGACCCGTTTCATTGACTATTACTCACCGATTTTGGGCCCGAAGAGATTTCCATAGTTACTGAACCTAAGGTGCGCTTACATGTCGGTCATCAACACTCGCAGTTTTGGCTGATTCTGGCCCGTTTCTTGGACTATTACTCGCGGTTTTGGGGTCCCGGAGTGATTTCCACGATTGACGAACCCCAGGGTGTGTTTACGTTTCGGTCATCAACACTCGTGGCTTTTGTTGATTCTGACCCGTTTCATGGACTATTACTCACAGTTTTGGGGTCCCAAAGCAATTACATGGTTGTTTAACGCCAAGGAGCGCTTACGTGTCGGTCATCAACAACCACAGTTTTTACCGATTCTGGCCCGTTTCTTGGACTATTACTCAGTTTTACGGCCCCGGAGTGATTTCCACGATTGACGAACACCTGGGTGCATTTATGTGTCGGTCACCAACACTCACAGTTTGGGCCGATTCTGGCCCGTTTCATGGACTATTACTCACAGATTTGGGGTCCCTGAGCGATTTCCATGATGGACGAACCCCGGGGTGCGTTTATGTATCGTTCATAAACAATCCTTGATTTATCCGGTTCTGGGCTCTTTCATGGACTATTACTCACAGTTTGGGGGTCCCAAAGCGATTTCCATGGTTGTCGAACCCCAAGGTGTGCTTACACGTTGGTCGTCAAGACTCGCAGTTTGGGCTGATTCTGGCCCATTTCTTGGACTATTACTTAGTTTTGGGGTCCCGAAGTGATTTCCACGATTGAGGAACCCCGGGGTGTGTTTACGTGTCCGTTATCAACACTCACAATTTTTGCCAATTCTGGTCCGTTTCACACACTATTACTCAGCGTTTTGGGGCCCAGAGTGATTTCCACAATTGACGATCCCCGAGGTGCGTTTACGTGTCCGTCGTCAACACACACTGTTTTGGCAAATTCTGACCCGTTTCTTGGACTACAACTCACCATTTTGGGGTCCCAAAGCGATTTCCAGGGTGGTTGAAATTGGGAGGGCGTTGTGTGTGGGAAGTGAGGACTTGTAGGTTGGCGCCGTACTATTAAAAAACGTGAACTATTACACAGTTTTGGGGCCTGAAGTGATTTCGACAATTGACGAACCCCAGAGCACGTTTACGTGTCGGTCATAAACACTCACAATTTTGTATGATTCTGGTCCGTGTCATGGACTAATACTCAGCATTTAGGGGTCCCAGAGCGATTTCCACGATTGACAGTCCCCGGGGTGCGTTCATGTGTCTGTCATCAACACTCACAGTTTTGGCCAATTCTGACCCGTTTCATTGACTATTACTCACCGATTTTGGGCCCGAAGCGATTTCCATAGTTACTGAACCTAAGGTGCGCTTACGTGTCGGTCATCAACACTCGCAGTTTGGGCCGATTCTGGCCCGTTTCTTGGACTATTACTCAGTTTTACGGCCCCGGAGTGATATCCACGATTGACGAACACCTGGGTCCATTTATGTGTTGGTCATCAACACTCGTAGTTTGGGCCGATTCTGGCCCGATTCTTGGACTATTACTCACTGATTTGGGGTCCCGGAGTGATTTCCACGATTGACGAACCCCGGGGTGCGTTTACGTGTTGGTCATCAACACTGGTGGCTTTTGTCGATTCTGACCCGTTTCATGGACTATTACTCATAGATTTGGGGTCCCTGAGCGATTTCCATGATGGACGAACCTCGGGGTGCGTTTATGTATTGTTCATCAATAATCCTAGGTTTGGCCGATTCTGGGCTCTTTCATGGACTATTACTCACCATTTTGGGGTCCCAAAGCGATTTCCAGGGTGGTTGAAATTGGGAGGGCGTTGTGTGTGGGAAGTGAGGACTTGTAGGTTGGCGCCGTACTATTAAAAAACGTGAACTATTACACAGTTTTGGGGCCTGAAGTGATTTCGACAATTGACGAACCCCAGAGCACGTTTACGTGTCGGTCATAAACACTCACAATTTTGTATGATTCTGGTCCGTGTCATGGACTAATACTCAGCATTTAGGGGTCCCAGAGCGATTTCCACGATTGACAGTCCCCGGGGTGCGTTCATGTGTCCGTCATCAACACTCATAGTTTTGGCCAATTCTGACCCGTTTCATTGACTATTACTCACCGATTTTGGGCCCGAAGCGATTTCCATAGTTACTGAACCTAAGGTGCGCTTACGTGTCGGTCATCAACACTCGCAGTTTTGGCCGATTCTGGCCTGTTTCTTGGACTATTACTCACCGTTTTGGGGTCCCGGAGTGATTTCCACGATTGACGAACCACAGGGTGCTTTTACGTGTTGGTCATCAACACTGGTGGCTTTTGTCGATTCTGACCCGTTTCATGGACTATTACTCACCGTTTTGGGGTCCCAAAGCAATTACATGGTTGTTTAACGCCAAGGAGCGCTTACGTGTCGGTCATCAACAACCACAGTTTTTACCGATTCTGGCCCGTTTCTTGGACTATTACTCAGTTTTACGGCCCCGGAGTGATTTCCATGATTGACGAACACCTGGGTGCATTTATGTGTCGGTCATCAACACTCACAGATTGGGCAGATTCTGGCCCGTTTCATGGACTATTACTCATAGATTTGGGGTCCCTGAGCGATTTCCATGATGGACGAACCCCGGGGTGCGTTTATGTATCGTTCATAAACAATCCTTGGTTTATCCGGTTCTGGGCTCTTTCATGGACTATTACTCACAGTTTGGGGGTCCCAAAGCGATTTCCATGGTTGTCGAACCCCAAGGTGTGCTTACACGTTGGTCGTCAAGACTCGCAGTTTGGGCTGATTCTGGCCCATTTCGTGGACTATTACTTAGTTTTGGGGTCCCGAAGTGATTTCCACGATTGACGAACCCCGGGGTGTGTTTACGTGTCCGTTATCAACACTCACAATTTTTGCCGATTCTGGTCCGTTTCACGCACTATTACTCGGCGTTTTGGGGCCCAGAGTGATTTCCACAATTGACGATGCCCGAGGTGCGTTTACGTGTCCGTCGTCAACACACACTGTTTTGGCAAATTCTGACCCGTTTCTTGGACTACAACTCACCATTTTGGGGTCCCAAAGCGATTTCCATGATTCTGTGTGCTTATGTGTTGGTCATCAACACTCGTAGTTTGGGCCGATTCTGGCCCGATTCATGGACTATTAATCATTGATTTGGGGTCCCTGAGCGATTTCCATGGTTGACGAACCTCGGGGTGCGTTTATGTATCGTTCATCAATAATCCTAGGTTTGTCCGATTCTAGGCTCTTTCATGGACTATTACTCACCAATTTGGGGTCCCAAAGCGATTTCCATGATGGACGAACCCCGGGGTGCGTTTATGTATCGTTCATAAACAATCCTTGGTTTATCCGGTTCTGGGCTCTTTCATGGACTATTACTCACAGTTTGGGGGTCCCAAAGCGATTTCCATGGTTGTCGAACCCCAAGGTGTGCTTACACGTTGGTCGTCAAGACTCGCAGTTTGGGCTGATTCTGGCCCATTTCGTGGACTATTACTTAGTTTTGGGGTCCCGAAGTGATTTCCACGATTGACGAACCCCGGGGTGTGTTTACGTGTCCGTTATCAACACTCACAATTTTTGCCGATTCTGGTCCGTTTCACGCACTATTACTCAGCGTTTTGGGGCCCACAGTGATTTCCACAATTGACGATGCCCGAGGTGCGTTTACGTGTCCGTCGTCAACACACACTGTTTTGGCAAATTCTGACCCGTTTCTTGGACTACAACTCACCATTTTGGGGTCCCAAAGCGATTTCCATGATTCTGTGTGCTTATGTGTTGGTCATCAACACTCGTAGTTTGGGCCGATTCTGGCCCGATTCATGGACTATTAATCATTGATTTGGGGTCCCTGAGCGATTTCCATGGTTGACGAACCTCGGGGTGCGTTTATGTATCGTTCATCAATAATCCTAGGTTTGTCCGATTCTAGGCTCTTTCATGGACTATTACTCACCAATTTGGGGTCCCAAAGCGATTTCCTTGTTGTTTGACGCCAAGGAGCGCTTACGTGTCGGTCATCACCACTCGCAGTTTTGGCCGATTCTGGCCTGATTCATGGACTATTATTCACTGATTTGGGGTCCCGGAGCGATTTCCACGGTTGACGAACCTCAGGGTGCTTTTACGTGTCGGTCATCACCACTCGCAGTTTTGGCCGATTCTGGCCTGATTCATGGACTATTATTCACTGATTTGGGGTCCCGGAGCGATTTCCACGGTTGACGAACCTCAGGGTGCTTTTACGTGTCGGTCATCACCACTCGCAGTTTTGGCCGATTCTGGCCTGATTCATGGACTATTATTCACTGATTTGGGGTCCCGGAGCGATTTCCACGGTTGACGAACCTCAGGGTGCTTTTACGTGTCGGTCATCACCACTCGCAGTTTTGGCCGATTCTGGCCTGATTCATGGACTATTATTCACTGATTTGGGGTCCCGGAGCGATTTCCACGGTTGACGAACCTCAGGGTGCTTTTACGTGTCGGTCATCACCACTCGCAGTTTTGGCCGATTCTGGCCTGATTCATGGACTATTATTCACTGATTTGGGGTCCCGGAGCGATTTCCACGGTTGACGAACCTCAGGGTGCTTTTACGTGTCGGTCATAAACACTCACAATTTTGTATGATTCTGGTCCGTGTCATGGACTAATACTCAGCATTTAGGGGTCCCAGAGCGATTTCCACGATTGACAGTCCCCGGGGTGCGTTCATGTGTCCGTCATCAACACTCATAGTTTTGGCCAATTCTGACCCGTTTCATTGACTATTACTCACCGATTTTGGGCCCGAAGCGATTTCCATAGTTACTGAACCTAAGGTGCGCTTACGTGTCGGTCATCAACACTCGCAGTTTTGGCCGATTCTGGCCTGTTTCTTGGACTATTACTCACCGTTTTGGGGTCCCGGAGTGATTTCCACGATTGACGAACCCCAGGGTGCTTTTACGTGTCGGTCATCAACACTGGTGGCTTTTGTCGATTCTGACCCGTTTCATGGACTATTACTCACCGTTTTGGGGTCCCAAAGCAATTACATGGTTGTTTAACGCCAAGGAGCGCTTACGTGTCGGTCATCAACAACCACAGTTTTTACCGATTCTGGCCCGTTTCTTGGACTATTACTCAGTTTTACGGCCCCGGAGTGATTTCCATGATTGACGAACACCTGGGTGCATTTATGTGTCGGTCATCAACACTCACAGTTTGGGCAGATTCTGGCCCGTTTCATGGACTATTACTCATAGATTTGGGGTCCCTGAGCGATTTCCATGATGGACGAACCCCGGGGTGCGTTTATGTATCGTTCATAAACAATCCTTGGTTTATCCGGTTCTGGGCTCTTTCATGGACTATTACTCACAGTTTGGGGGTCCCAAAGCGATTTCCATGGTTGTCGAACCCCAAGGTGTGCTTACACGTTGGTCGTCAAGACTCGCAGTTTGGGCTGATTCTGGCCCATTTCTTGGACTATTACTTAGTTTTGGGGTCCCGAAGTGATTTCCACGATTGACGAGCCCCGGGGTGTGTTTACGTGTCGGTTATCAACACTCACAATTTTTGCCGATTCTGGTCCGTTTCACGCACTATTACTCAGCGTTTTGGGGCCCAGAGTGATTTCCACAATTGACGATCCCCGAGGTGCGCTTACGTGTCCGTCGTCAACACACACTGTTTTGGCAAATTCTGACCCGTTTCTTGGACTACAACTCACCATTTTGGGGTCCCAAAGCGATTTCCATGATTCTGTGTGCTTATGTGTTGGTCATCAACACTCGTAGTTTGGGCCGATTCTGGCCCGATTCATGGACTATTAATCATTGATTTGGGGTCCCTGAGCGATTTCCATGATTGACGAACCTCGGGGTGCGTTTATGTATCGTTCATCAATAATCCTAGGTTTGTCCGATTCTGGGCTCTTTCATGGACTATTACTCACCAATTTGGGGTCCCAAAGCGATTTCCATGGTTATCGAACCTAAGGTGTTCTTATATGTTGGTCGTCAAGACTCGTAGTTTGGACCGATTCTGGCCCCTTTCTTGGACTATTACTCACTGTTTTGGGGTCCCGGAGTGATTTCCACGATTGACGAACCCCGGGGTGCGTTTACGTGTCGGTCATCAACACTCGAGGCTTTTGTCGATTCTGATCCGTTTCATGGACTATTACTCACCGTTTTTGGGTCCCAAAGCAATTTCATGGTTTATTAACCCCAAGGTGCGCTTATGTGTCGGTCATCAACAACCACAGTTTTGACCGATTCTGGCCGTTTCTTGGACTATTACTCAGTTTTGCGGCCCTAGAGTGATTTCAACGATTGACGAACACCGGGGTGCATTTATGTGTCGGTCATCAACACTCACAGTTTGGGCCGATTCTGGCCCATTTCATGGACTATTGCTCATCGTTTTGGGGTCCCAAAGCAATTTCATGGTTGTTTAACCCCAAGGTGCGCTTTCGTGTCAGTCATCAACAACTACAGTTTTGACCGATTTTGGCCTGTCTCTTGGACTATTACTCAGTTTTACGGCCCCGGAGTGATTTCCACGATTGACAAACACCGGGGTGCATTTATGTGTCGGTCATCAACACTCACAGTTTGGGCCGATTCTGGCCCGTTTCATGGACTATTACTCACAGATTTGGGGTCCCTGAGCGATTTCCATGATGGACGAACTCCGGGGTGCGTTTATGTATCGTTCATAAACAATCCTAGGTTTATCCGGTTCTGGACTCTTCCATGGACTATTACTCACAGTTTGGGGGTCCCAAAGCGATTTCCATGGTTGTCGAACCCCAAGGTGTGCTTACACGTTGGTCGTCAAGACTCGCAGTTTGGGCTGATTCTGGCCCATTTCTTGGACTATTACTCAGTTTTGGGGTCCCGAAGTGATTTCCACGATTGACGAACCCCGGGGTGCGTTTACGTGTCGGTTATCAACACTCACAATTTTTGCCGATTCTGGTCCGTTTCGCGCACTATTACTCAGCGTTTTGGGGCCCAGAGTGATTTCCACAATTGACGATCCCCGGGGTGCGTTTACGTGTCCGTCGTCAACACACACTGTTTTGCCAAATTCTGACCCGTTTCTTGGACTACAACTCACCATTTTGGGGTCCCAAAGCGATTTCCATGGTTGTCGAACCCTAAGGTGTGCTTATGTGTTGGTCATCAACACTAGTATTTTGGCCGATTCTTGCCCCTTTCTTCGACTATTACACAGTTTTTTGGGGTCCCTGAGCGATTTCCATGATTGACGAGCCTCGGGGTGCGTTTATGTACCGTTCATCAATAATCCTAGGCTTGTCCGATTCTGGGCTCTTTCATGGACTATTACTCACCAATTTCGGGTCCCAGAGCGATTTCCATGGTTGTCGAACCTAAGGTGTTCTTATATGTTGGTCGTCAAGACTCGTAGTTTGGACCGATTCTGGCCCCTTTCTTGGACTATTACACAGTTTTGGTGCCCCGAAGTGATTTCGACAATTGATGAACCCCAGAGCATGTTTACGTGTCGATCATAAACACTCACAATTTTGGCTGATTCTGGTCCGTTTCATGCACTATTACTCAGCGTTTACGGGTCCCAGAGCGATTTCCATGATTAACGATCCCCGGGGTGCGTTCATGTGTCCGTCGTCAACACTCACAGTTTTGGCCAATTCTGACCCATTTCATTGACTATTACTCACCGATTTTGGGCCCGAAGCGATTTCCATAGTTACTGAACCTAAGGTGCGCTTACGTATTGATCATCAACACTCGTGGCTTTTGTCGATTCTGACTCGTTTCTTGGACTATTACTCAGCATTTAGGGGTCCCAGAGCGATTTCCACGATTGACAGTCCCCGGGGTGCGTTCATGTGTCCGTCATCAACACTCACAGTTTTGGCCAATTCTGACCCGTTTCATTGACTATTACTCACCGATTTTGGGCCCGAAGCGATTTCCATAGTTACTGAACCTAAGGTGCGCTTACGTATCGATCATCAACAATCGTGGCTTTTGTCGATTCTGACCCGTTTCTTGGACTATTACTCACTGTTTTGGGGTCCCGGAGTGATTTCCACGATTGACGAACCCCGGGGTGCGTTTACGTGTCGGTCATCAACACTCGAGGCTTTTGTCGATTCTGATCCGTTTCATGGACTATTACTCACCGTTTTGGGGTCCCAAAGCAACTTCATGGTTGTTTAACCCCAAGGTGCGCTTATGTGTCGGTCATCATCAACCACAGTTTTGACCGATTCTGGCCGTTTCTTGGACTATTACTCAGTTTTGCGGCCCCGGAGTGATTTCAACGATTGAGAACACCGGGGTGCATTTTGTGTCGGTCATCAACACTCACAGTTTGGGCCGATTCTGGCCCGTTTCACGGACTATTGCTCACCGTTTTGGTGTCCCAAAGCAATTTCATTGTTGTTTAACCCCAAGGTGCGCTTACATGTCGGTCATCAACAACTACAGTTTTGACCGATTCTGGCCTGTCTCTTGGACTATTACTCAGTTTTACGGCCCCGGAGTGATTTCCACGATTGACAAACACCGGGGTGCATTTATGTGTCGGTCATCAACACTCACAGTTTGGGCCGATTCTGGCCCGTTTCATGGACTATTACTCACAGATTTGGGGTCCCTGAGCGATTTCCATGATGGACGAACTCCGGGGTGCGTTTATGTATCGTTCATAAACAATCCTAGGTTTATCCGGTTCTGGGCTCTTTCATGGACTATTACTCACAGTTTGGGGGTCCCAAAGCGATTTCCATGGTTGTCGAACCCCAAGGTGTGCTTACACGTTGGTCGTCAAGACTCGCAGTTTGGGCTGATTCTGGCCCATTTCTTGGACTATTACTCAGTTTTGGGGTCCCGAAGTGATTTCCACGATTGACGAACCCCGGGGTGCGTTTACGTGTCGGTTATCAACACTCACAATTTTGGCCGATTCTGGTCCGTTTCGCGCACTATTACTCAGCGTTTTGGGGCCCAGAGTGATTTCCACAATTGATGATCCCCGGGATGCGTTTGCGTGTCCGTCGTCAACACACACTGTTTTGCCAAATTCTGACCCGTTTCTTGGACTACAACTCACCATTTTGGGGTCCCAAAGCGATTTCCATGGTTGTTGAACCCTAAGGTGTGCTTATGTGTTGGCCATCAACACTAGTATTTTGGCCGATTCTGGCCCCTTTCTTGGACTATTACACAGTTTTTTGGGGTCCCTGGGCGATTTCCATGATTGACGAAGCTCGGGGTGCGTTTATGTATCGTTCATCAATAATCCTAGGCTTGTCCGATTCTGGGCTCTTTCATGGACTATTACTCACCAATTTGGGGTCCCAGAGCGATTTCCATGGTTGTCGAACCTAAGGTGTTCCTATATGTTGGTCGTCAAGACTCGTAGTTTGGACCGATTTTGGCCCCTTTCTTGGACTATTACACAGTTTCGGTGCCCCGAAGTGATTTCGACAATTGATGAACCCCAGAGCACGTTAACGTGTCGATCATAAACACTCCCAATTTTGGTTGATTCTGGTCCGTTTCATGCTCTATTACTCAGCATTTAGGGGTCCCAGAGCGATTTCTATGATTGACGATCCCCGGGTGCGTTCATGCGTCCGTCGACAACACTCACAGTTTTGGCCAATTCTGATCCATTTCATTGACTATTACTCACCGATTTTGGGCCCGAAGCGATTTCCATAGTTACTGAACCTAAGGTGCGCTTACGTATCGGTCATCAACACTCGTGGCTTTTGTCGAGTCTGACCCGTTTCTTGGACTATTACTCACTGTTTTAGGGTCCCGGAGTGATTTCCACGATTGACGAACCCCGGGGTGCGTTTATGTGTCGGTCATCAACACTCGTGGCTTTTGTCGATTCTGACCCGTTTCATGGACTATTACTCAGCATTTTAGGGTCCCAAAGCAATTTCATGGTTGTTTAACCCCAAGGTGCGCTTACGTGTCGGTCATCAACAACCACAGTTTTGACCGATTCTGGCCCGTTTCTTGGACTATTGCTCAGTTTTACGGCCCTGGAGTGATTTCCACGATTGACGAACACCGGGGTGCATTTATGTGTCGGTCATCAACACTCACAGTTTGGGCCGATTCTGGCCCGTTTCATGGACTTTTACTCACGGATTTGGGGTCCCTGAGTGATTTCCATGAATGACGAACCCCGGGGTGCGTTTATGTATCGTTCATAAACAATCCTAGGTTTATCCGATTCTGGGCTCTTTCATGGACTATTACTCACAGTTAGGGGGTCCCAAAGCGATTTCCATGGTTGTCGAACCCCAAGGTGTGCTTACACGTTGGTCGTCAAGACTCGCAGTTTCGGCTGATTCTGGCCCATTTCTTGGACTATTACTCAGTTTTGGGGTCCCGAAGTGATTTCCACGATTGACGAACCCCGGGGTGCGTTTACGTGTCGGTTATCAACACTCTCATTTTTTGCCAATTCTGGTCCGTTTCGCCCACTATTACTCAGCGTTTTGGGGCCCGGAGTGATTTCCACAATTGACGATCCCCGGGGTGCGTTTACGTGTCCGTCGTCAACACACACAATTTTGGAAAATTCTGACCCGTTTCTTGGACTATTACTCACCATTTTGGGGTCCCAAAGCGATTTCCATGGTTGTCGAACCCTAAGGTGTGCTTATGTGTTGGTCATCAACACTTGCAGTTTGGGCCGGTTCTGGCCCGTTTCATGGACTATTACTCATTGATTTGGGTTCCCTGAGCTATTTCCATGATTGACGAAGCTCGGGGTGCATTTATGTATTGTTCATCAATAATCCTAGGTTTGTCCGATTCCGGGCTCTTTCCTGGACTATTACTCACCAATTTGGGGTCCCAAAGCGATTTCCATGGTTGTTGAACCCAAGGTGTTCTTATATGTTGGTCGTCAAGACTCGCAGTTTGGACCGATTCTGGCCCGTTCCTTGGACTATTACACAGTTTAGGGGCCACGAGGTGATTTCTACGATTGACGAACCCCAGAATACGTTTACGTGTCGGTCATAAACACTCAAAATTTTGGCTGATTCTAGTCCATTTCATGAACTATTACTCAGCATTTAGGGGTCCCAGAGCGATTTCCACGATTGGCGGTCCCCGGGGTGCATTCACGTGTCCGTCGTCAACACTCACAGTTTTGGCCAATTCTGACCCGTTTCGTTGACTATTACTCACCGATTTTGGGCCCGAAGCAATTTCCATAGTTACTGAACCTAAGGTGCGCTTACGTGTCGGTCATCAACACTCGCAGTTTTGGCCGATTCCTGCCCGTTTCTTGGACTATTACTCACTGTTTTGGGGTCCCGGAGTGATTTCCACGATTGACGAACCCCGGGGTGCGTTTACGTGTCGGTCATCAACACTCGTGGCTTTTATCGATTCTGACTCGTTTCATGGAGTATTACTCACCGTTTTGGGGTCCCATAGCAATTTCATGGTTGTTTGACCCCAAGGTGCGCTTACGTGTCGGTCATCAACAACCACAGTTTTCACCGATTCTGGCCAGTTTCTTGGACTATTACTCAGATATGCGACCCCGGAGTGATTTCAACGATTGACGAAAACCGGGGTGCATTTATGTGTCGGTCATCAACACTCACAGTTTGGGCTGATTCTGTCCCGTTTCAGGGAGTATTACTCATTGATTTGGGGTCCCTGAACGATTTCCATGATTGACGAACCCCGGGGTGCGTTTACGTATCGTTCATCAATAATCCTAGATTTGCCCGATTCTGGGCTCTTTCATGGACTGTTACTCACAGTTTGGGGGTCCCAAAGCGATTTTCATGCTTGTCGAACCCCAAGGTGTGCTTACACGTTGGTCGTCAAGACTCGCAATTTGGGCTGATTCTGGCCCATTTCTTGGACTATTACTCAGTTTTGGGGTCCCGAAGTGATTTCCACGATTGACGAACCCCGGGGTGCGTTTAAGTGTCGGTTATCAACACTCACAATTTTTGCCATTCTGGTCCGTTTCGCGCACTATTACTCAGCGTTTTGGGGCCCAGAGTGATTTCCACAATTGACGATCCCCGGGGTGCGTTTACGTGTCCGTCGTCAACACACACAGTTTTGGAAAATTCTGACCCGTTTCTTGGACTATTACTCACCATTTTGGGGTCCCAAAGCGATTTCCATGGTTGTCGAACCCTAAGGCGTGCTTATGTGTTGGTCATCAACACTCGCAGTTTGGGCCGGTTCTGGCCCGTTTCATGGACTATTACTCATTGATTTGGGTTCCCTGAGCGATTTCCATTATTGACGAAGCTCGGGGTGCATTTACGTGTCGGTCATCATAACTCATGGCTTTTGTCGATTCTGACCCGTTTCATGGACTATTACTCACTGTTTTGGGGTCCCAAAGCAATTTCATGGTTGTTTAACCCCAAGGTGCGCTTGCGTGTCGGTCATCAACAACCACATTTTTGACCGCTTCTGGCCAGTATCTTGGACTATTACTCAGTTTTGCGGCCCCGGAGTGATTTCAACGATTGACGAACACCGGGGTGCATTTATGTGTCCGTCATCAACACTCACAGTTTGGGCCGATTCTGGCCCGTTTCATGGACTATTACTCACAGATTTGGGGTCCCTGAGCGATTTCCATGATTGACGAACCGCGGGGTGCGTTTATGTATCGTTCATAAACAATCCTAGGTTTATCCGATTCTGGGCTCTTTCATGGACTATTACTCACAGTTTGGGGGTCCCAAAGCGATTTCCATGGTTGTCGAACCCCAAGGTGTGCTTAGACGTTGGTCGTCAAGACTCGCAGTTTGGGCTGATTCTGGCCCATTTCTTGGACTATTACTCAGTTTTGGGGTCCCGATGTGATTTCTACGATTGACGAACCCCGGGGTGCATTTACGTGTCGGTTATAACCACTCACATTTTTTGCCGATTCTGGTCCGTTTCGCGCACTATTACTCAGCGTTTTGGGGCCCAGAGTGATTTCCACAATTGATGATCCCCGGGGTGCGTTTACGTGTCCGTCGTCAACACACACAGTTTTGGAAAATTCTGACCCGTTTCTTGGACTATTACTCACCATTTTGGGGTCCCAAAGCGATTTTCATGGTTGTCGAACCCTAAGGTGTGCTTATGTGTTGGTCATCAACACTCGCAGTTTGGGCCGGTTCTGGCCCGTTTCATGGACTATTACTCATTGATTTGGGTTCCCTGAGCGATTTCCATGATTGACGAAGCTAGGGGTGCATTTATGTATTGTTCACAAATAATCCTATGTTTGTCCGATTCTGGGCTCTTTCCTGGACTATTACTCACCAATTTGGGGTCCCAAAGCGATTTCCATGGTTGTCGAAGCCAAGGTGTTCTTATATGTTGGTCGTCAAGACTCGCAGTTTGGACCAATTCTGGCCCGTTTCTTGGACTATTACACAGGTTAGGGGCCCCGAAGTGATTTCTACGATTGACGAACCCCAGAGCATGTTTACGTGTTAACACTCAAAATTTTGGCTGATTCTGGTCCATTTCATGCACTATTACTCAGAATTTAGGGGTCCCAGAGCGATTTCCACGATTGACGAACCCCGGGGTGCGTTCCCGTGTCCGTCGTCAACACTCACAGTTTTGGCCAATTCTGACCCGTTTCGTTGACTATTACTCACCAATTTTGGGCCCGAAGCCATTTCCATAGTTACTGAACCTAATGTGCACTTACGTGTCGGTCATCAACACTCGCAGTTTTGGCCGATTCTGTTGACGCTGGAACGCGTCACACGAACACGTCGATGTGTACCCGCGGCGCCGAGGGAGATGCTCCACAACTCACACCGCGGGAGGCCGACTTCCAGCGCGATACGCAAGACAGCAAGCCGGCGCTTTTGGGACCCGAAACCCCACACGCCCGGGAGGGACCCCGTCTGGGCGCGCGGCAGCTATGGGCTGCCCTAGGTCGACCTGATCGCCCCTAGGGCCTCGAGGTTCGCCGCCCTGCAATGAAGAAGAACGAACGAAGAACGAGGAAGAAGAAGAACTAGGGTTAAATAGAAGAGATAAAAGATAAAAAGTGGTAGATTGATTGATCGATTGTGTGTTGTTCAATCGGCCGTCACCCCTTGGGTATATAAGAGGCGGCTGGACTTCCCGTGCAAGGAAAAGGCTTGGATTCACGTCCAAAACCCTAGTTAAATTCGGATTGATTTTGTCCGAACTTTCCAAAACTGTTCGGTTTAAACTGGCTGCACCTTGCGGGTCTTTTTTGTGGTGGTAAACGATCTCGGATGGAAACGAGCCCAAAAGCAATCTTGACCGTTTCGACGAGACGAACAACTTTTATGTTGAACGTTTTCCGATTCGAGGCCATCTTCTGGGGCAAAACACTCACGCATTACGTCAGACACTTGCCAAGACATGTCTGGTCTCCTGCGTCATATTTCGCCTCTTGACAGGGCTGCATTAAGATAGCTCTAACTTTTGCATACGAACTCGGATTGAGATGATTTTTATATAAAAATCGACCGATTTGACGAGACGAAGACAATTCATGTAGAGCATTCCTTCATCCGAGGTTGTCCTGGAGGCTTAATTGACCAAAAAGCACTCAGAACACCTAAACATGACAATCTGAGTGTAGTTTTGGTCTTTGATATGATGCCGAATAATTATGGTCCAAACATCAAAGTTGTTCCATTCGGTGATGTGAAACTTTTCATGCTGAAAACCCTTTCACTCTGTATCTTGCCAAAATCAGGCGTCAACAGATTCCTGCCCGTTTCTTGGACTATTACTCACTGTTTTGGGGTCCCGGAGTGATTTCCACGATTGACGAACCCCGGGGTGCGTTTACGTGTCGGTCATCAACACTCGTGGCTTTTATCGATTCTGACCCGTTTCATGGAGTATTACTCACCGTTTTGGGGTCCCAAAGCAATTTCATAGTTGTTTAACCCCAAGGTGCGCTTACGTGTCGGTCATCAACAACCACAGTTTTCACCGATTCTGGCCCGTTTCTTGGACTATTACTCAGTTTTGCGGCCCCGGAGTGATTTCAACGATTGACGAACACCGGGGTGCATTTATGTGTCGGTCATCAACACTCACAGTTTGGGCCGATTCTGTCCCGTTTCAGGGACTATTACTCATTGATTTGGGGTCCCTTAGCGATTTCCATGATTGACGAACCCCGGGGTGCGTTTACGTACCGTTCATCAATAATCCTAGATTTGTCCTATTCTGGGCTCTTTCATGGACTATTACTCACTGTTTGGGGGTCCCAAAGCGATTTTCATGGTTGTCGAACCCCAAGGTGTGCTTACACGTTGGTCGTCAAGACTCGCAATTTGGGCTGATTCTGGCCCATTTCTTGGACTATTACTCAGTTTTGGGGTCCCGAAGTGATTTCCACGATTGACGAACCCTGGGGTGCGTTTACGTGTCGGTTATCAACACTCACAATTTTTGCCGATTCTGGTCCGTTTCGCGCACTATTACTCAGCGTTTTGGGGCCCAGAGTGATTTCCAGAATTGACGATCCCCGGGGTGCGTTTACGTGTCCGTCGTCAACACACATAGTTTTGGAAAATTCTGACCCGTTTCTTGGACTATTACTCACCATTTTGGGGTCCCAAAGCGATTTCCATGGTTGTCGAACCCTAAGGTGTGCTTATGTGTGGGTCATCAACACTCGCAGTTTGGGCCGGTTCTGGCCCGTTTCATGGACTATTACTCATTGATTTGGGTTCCCTGAGCGATTTCCATGATTTACGAAGCTCGGGGTGCATTTATGTATTTTTCATCAATAATCCTAGGTTTGTCCGATTCCGGGCTCTTTCCTGGACTATTACTCACCAATTTGGGGTCCCAAAGCGATTTCCATAGTTGTTGAACCCAAGGTGTTCTTATATGTTGGTCGTCAAGACTCGCAGTTTGGACCGATTCTGGCCCGTTTCTTGGATTATTACACAGTTTAGGGGCCCCGAAGTGATTTCTACGATTGACGAACCCCAAAGCACGTTTACGTGTCGGTCATAAACACTCAAAATTTTGGCTGATTCTAGTCCATTTCAAGCACTATTACTCAGCATTTAGGGGTCCCAGAGCGATTTCCACGATTGACGGTCCCCGGGGTGCATTCACGTGTCCGTCGTCAACACTCACAGTTTTGGCCAATTCTGACCCGTTTCGTTGACTATTACTCACCGATATTGGGCCCGAAGCAATTTCCGTAGTTACTGAACCTAAGGTGCGCTTACGTCTCGGTCATCAACACTCGCAGTTTTGGCCGATTCTGGCCTGTTTCTTGGGCTATTACTCACTGTTTTAGGGTCCCGGAGTGATTTCCACTATTGACGAACCCCGGGGTGCGTTTATGTGTCGGTCATCAACACTCATGGCTTTTATTGATTCTGACCCGTTTCATGGAGTATTACTCACCGTTTTGGGGTCCCAAAACAATTTCATGGTTGTTTAACCCCAAGGTGCGGTTACGTGTCGGTCATCAACAACCACAGTTTTCACCGATTCTGGCCCGTTTCTTGGACTATTACTCAGTTTTGCGGCCCCGGAGTGATTTCAACGATTGACGAACACCGGGGTGCATTTATGTGTCGGTCATCAACACTCACAGTTTGGGCCGATTCTGTCCCGTTTCAGGGACTATTACTCATTGATTTGGGGTCCCTGAGCGATTTCCATGATTGACGAACCCCGGGGTGCGTTTACGTATCGTTCATCAATAATCCTAGATTTGTCCGATTCTGGGCTCTTTCATGGACTATTACTCACAGTTTGGGGGTCCCAAAGCGATTTTCATGGTTGTCGAACCCCAAGGTGTGCTTACACGTTGGTCGTCAAGATTCGCAATTTGGGCTGATTCTGGCCCATTTCTTGGACTATTACTCAGTTTTGGGGTCCCGAAGTGATTTCCACGATTGACGAACCCCCGGGTGCGTTTATGTGTCGGTTATCAACACTCACAATTTTTGCCGATTCTGCTCCGTTTTGCTCACTAGTACTCAGCGTTTTGGGGCCCAGAGTGATTTCCACAATTGACGATCCCCGGGGTGCGTTCACGTGTCCGTCATCAACACACACAGTTTTGGCAAATTCTGACCCGTTTCTTGGACTATAACTCACCATTTTGGTGTCCCAAAGCGATTTCCATGGTTGTCGAACCCTAAGGTGTGCTTATGTGTTGGTCATCAACACTCGCAGTTTGGGCCGATTCTGGCCCGTTTCATGTACTATTACTCATTGATTTGGGGTCCCTGAGCGATTTCCATGATTGACGAACCATGGAGTGCGTTTATTTATCGTTCATCAATAATCCTAGGCTTGTCCGATTCTGGGCTCTTTCATGGACTATTACTCACCAATTTGGGGTCCCAAAGCGATTTCCGTGGTTGTCGAACCCAAGGTGTTCTTATATGTTGGTCGTCAAGACTCGCAGTTTGGACCGATTCTGGGTCGTTTCTTGAACTATTACACAGTTTTTGGGCTCCGAAGTAATTCCGACAATTGACGAACCCCCGAGCACATTTACGTGTCGGTCATAAACACTCACAATTTTGGCTGATTCTGGTCCGTTTCATGCACTATTACTTAGCATTTAGGGGTCCCAGAGCGATTTCCACGATTGACGGTCCCCGGGGTGCATTCACGTGTCCGTCGTCAACACTCACAGTTTTGGCCAATTCTGACCCGTTTCGTTGACTATTACTCACCGATTTTGGGCCCGAAGCGATTTCCACGATTGATGATCCCCAGGGTGCGTTCACGTGTCCGTCGTCAACACTCACAGTTTTGGCCAATTCTGACCCGTTTCGTTGACCATTACTCACCGATTTTGGGCCCGAAGCGATTTCCATAGTTACTGAACCTAACATGCGCTTGCGTGTCGGTCATCAACACTCGCAGTTTTGGCCGATTCTCGCCCGTTTCTTGGACTATTACTCACTGCTTTGGGGTCCCGGAGTGATTTCCATGATTGACGAACCCCGGGGTGCGTTTACGTGTCGGTCAGCAACACTCATGGCTCTTGTCGATTCTGACCCGTTTCATGGACTATTACTCACCGTTTTGGGGTACCAAAGCAATTTCATGTTTGTTTAACCCCAAGGTGCGCTTACGTGTCGGTTATCAACAACCACAGTTTTGACCGATTCTGGCCCGTTTCTTGGAGTATTACTCAGTTTTACGGCCCCGGAGTGATTTCCACGATTGACGAACACCGGGGTGCATTTATGTATCGGTCATCAACACTCACAGTTTGGGTCGATTCTGGCCCGTTTCATGGACTATTACTCACTGATTTGGGGTCCCTGTGCAATTTCCATGATTGACAAGCCCCGGGGTGCTTTTATGTATCGTTCATCAACAATCCTAGGTATGTCTTATTCTAGGCTCTTTCATGGACTATTACTCACAGTTTTTGGGTCCCAAAGCGATTTCCATGGTTGTCGAAGCCCAAGGTATGATTATACGTTGGTCGTCAAGACTCGTAGTTTGGGCCGATTCTGATCCATTTCTTGGACTATTACTCAGTTTTGGGGCCCCGAAGTGATTTCCATAATTGACGAACCCCGGGGTGCGTTTACGAGACGGTTGTCAACACTCACAATTTTTGCCGATTCTGGTCCATTTCACGCACTATTACTCAGCGTTTTGGGGCCTAGAGTGATTTCCACAATTGACGATCCCTATGGTGCGTTTACGTGTCCGTCGTCAACACACACAGTTTTGGCAAATTCTGATCCGTTTCGTGGAATATTACTCAACATTTTAGGGTCCCAAAGCGATTTCCATGGTTGTCGAACCCCAAGATGTGCTTATGTGTTGGTCATCAACACTCGTAGTTCGGGACGATTCTGGCCTGTTTCACGGACTATTACTCATTGATTTGGGGTCCCTGAGCGATTTCCATGATTTCCATGATTGATCTGGGGTGCGTTTATGTATCGTTCATCAATAATCCTAGGTTTGTCCGATTCTGGGCTCTTTCATGGACTATTACTCACAGGTTGGGGGTCCCAAAGCGATTTCCATGATTGACGAACCCCGGGGTGCATTTATGTATCGTTTTTTTTGAGGAACTTGACAGTGGGAGAGAACTCCCACTGTATTTTCATATATCCATATAAATGGGGTGTTTACATAGACATATCAGTTACATCCTACCCCACCCTCACTACTGGTGTCACCAGCAGGGGGGCGGTCAGCTATGCCATGATCACTATTCACACACTATTTTTTGGCTCTATGCAAGCTAACAGAGTACAAAAGTAGAAGAAGGGCTCAACTAAGTGAGTCACAATACGAAAGCAGGGCAGCCCTGCGAGCCCTCTTTACCCTATGTTGCAAAAGCCCTAAGTCCTGCTTAAAATGCTGAAACCAAGATGTAATGCTTGGGGCTACACCTCTGAAGTGTTTATTGTTTCTTTCCTTCCACAAACTCCAGGCAGCAGTGTAGAACGTTTCAGTGAAGAAAGGATTGGGCTAGTTGGTTTGTACGCTTTGCAGCGCAACAAACCTGTTGTGAAAGTCCTGCCAATGAACACCTATCCTGGCCCAGCATTCTTCACTAAACTGGCAAGTGAAGATCATATGTTCGAGAGTCTCGTGGATATTTCCCCCACCAAGGAGGCATGTGAAATCATTCCCAATATCATAATGTCTTCTCCTTAGCATGTCATGAGTGCTCAACCTGTCTTGCAGCAACAACCATCCAAATACCTTGATTTTCATTGTATAGGTTGACTTCCAAAGGAGCCGAAAGGAGGGATGAGCTGTTGCGTCACGGAAGAAGTTGTTATAATAATCTTTCGGTCTATACTCGGTTGCACCCCAGATGTAGTGCCAAACATCAGATATTGTCGTTGATGGGTGTATGTGGGATGCTGCCCGTTGGACCTCCTGAACCTCATTAAGAGCACGAGCAGATAGCGGTAGGTGGAAGGTTTCATGCAGCTCATTATTGGCCCAGAAGTCAGCGACCATTGTATCTTCATGCAGAGCAAAAGAAAAGGCACGGGGATGTGAAGATTGGAGCACATCATTGGACCACAGGTCCTTCTAGAGCTGCGTAGTCGATCCGTCAACCACTTGGACCCGGGTGATCCCCCTGTAAATGTGCGTTTATGTATCGTTCATCAACAATCCTAGGTATGTCCGATTCTGGGCTCTTTCATGGACTACTACTCACAGTTTGGGGGTCCCAAAGCGATTTCCAAGGATGTCGAACCCCAAGGTATGCTGACGCGTTGGTCGTCAAGACTTGCAGTTTGGGCCGGTTCTGGTCCATTTCTTGGACTATTACTCAGTTTTGGGGCCCCGAAGTGATTTCCACGATTGACGAACCCCGGGGTGCGTTTACATGTCGGTTATCAACACTCACAATTTTTGCCGATTCTGGTCCGTTTCACGCACTATTACTCAGCATTTTGGGGCCTAGAGTGATTTCCACAATTGACGATACCCGTGGCGTTTACGTGTCCGTCGTCAACACACACAGTTTTGGCAAATTCAGATCCGTTTCGTGGAATATTACTCAACATTTTAGGGTCCCAAAGCGATTTCCATGGTTGTCGAACCCCAAGGTGTGCTTATGTGTTGGTCATCAACACTCGCAGTTCGGGACGATTCTGGCCCGTTTCAGGGACTATTACTCATTGATTTGGGGTCCCTGAGCGATTTCCATGATTGACGAACCCCGGGGTGCGTTTATGTATCCTTCATCAATAATCCTAGGTTTTTTCGATTCTGGGCTCTTTCGTGGACTATTACTCACCATTTTGGGGTCCCAATGCGATTTCCATGGTTGCCAACCCAAGGTGTGCTTATATGTTTGTCGTCAAGACTTGCATTTTGGACCGATTCTGGCCCGTTTCGTTGACTATTACTCACCGATTTTGGCCCGAAGCGATTTCCATAGTTACTGAACCCCAAGGTGCGCTTACATGTCGGTCATCAACACTCGCAGTTTTGGCCGATTCTGGCCCGTTTCTTGGACTATTACTGACTGTTTTAGGGTCTCGGAGTGATTTCCACGATTGACGAACCCCGGGGTGCGTTTACGAGTCGGTCATCAACACTCGCGGCTTTTGTCAATTCTGACCCGTTTCATGGACTATTACTCACCGTTTTGGGGTACCAAAGCGATTTCATGGTTGTTTAACCCCAAGGTGCGCTTACATGTCGGTCATCAACAACCACAGTTTTGACCGATTCTGGCCCATTTCTTGGACTATTACTCAGTTTTGGGTTCCCAGAGTGATTTCCACGATTGACGAACACTGGGGTGCATTTACGTGTCGGTCATCAACACTCACAGTTTGGGCCGATTCTGGCCCGTTTCATGGACTATTACTCACATATTTGGGGTCCTGAGCGATTTCCATGATTACGAACCCCGGGGTGCGTTTATGTATCGTTCATAAAAATCCTAGGTTTATCCGATTCTGGGCTCTTTCATGGACTATTACTCACAGTTTGGGGGTCCCAAAGCGATTCCATGGTTGTCGAACCCCAAGGTGTGCTTACACGTTGGTCGTCAAGACTAGAAGTTTGGGCTGATTCTGGCCCATTTCTTGGACTATTACTCAGTTTTGGGGTCCCGAAGTAATTTCCACGATTGACGAACCCCGGGGTGCGTTTACGTGTCGGTTATCAACACTCACATTTTTTGCCGATTCTTGTCCGTTTCACGCACTATTACACAGCGTTTTGGGGCCCAGAGTGATTTCCACAATTGACGATCCCCGGGGTGCGTGTACGTGTCCGTCGTCAACACACACAATTTTGGCAAATTCTGACCCGTTTCTTTGACTATTACTCACCATTTTGGGCTCCCAAGGCGATTTCCATGGTTGTCGAACCCTAAGGTGTGCTTATGTGTTGGTCATCAACACTCGCAGTTTGGGCCGATTCTGGCCCGTTTCATGGACTATTACTCAATGATTTGGGGTCCCTGAGCGATTTCCATGATTGACGAACCCCGAGGTGCGTTTATGTGTCGTTCATCAATAATTCTAGGTTTGTCTGATTCTGGGCTCCTTCATGGACTAGAACTCACCATTTTGGGGTGCCAATGCGATTTCCATGGTTCTCGAACACCAAGGTGTGCTTATATGTTGGTCGTCAAGACTCGCAGTTTGGGCCAATTCTGGCCCATTTCTTGGAATATTACTCCGTTTAGGGGTCCCAAAGTGATTCCCACGATTGACGAACCCCAGGGCACGGTTACCGTGTCGGTCATCAACACTCACAATTTTGGCCGATTATGGTCCATTTCATGCACTATTACTGAGCATTTTGTGGTCCAGAGCGATTTCCACGATTAACGATCCCCGGCGTGCGTTTACGTGTCCGTCGTCAACAGTCACACCTTTGGCCAATTCTGACCCGTTTCGTCTACTATTACTCACCGAATTTGGGCCCAAAGCGATTTCCATAGTTTTTGAACCCCAAGGTGCGCTTACATGTCGGTCATCAACACTAGCAGTTTTGGCCGATTGTGGCCCGTTTCTTGGACTACTACTCACTGTTTTGGGGTCCCGGAGTGATTTCCACGATTGACGAACAACGAGGTGCGTTTAGGTGTCGGTCATCAACACTAACAATTTTGGCTGATTCCGGCCCGTTTCATGGACTATCACTCATTGCTTTGGGGTCCCTGAACGATTTCCATGATTCACGATTCCGGGGTGCATTTACATGTCGGTCATCAACAATTGCAGCTTTGGCCGATTCTGGCCTGTTTCTTGGACTATTACTCACCATTTTGGAGTCCCAAAGCGATTTCCATGGTTGTCGAACCCCAAGTTGTGCTTATGTGTCGGTCTTCAATAATCGCAGTTTGGGCCGATTCTGGCCCGTTTCATGGACTATTACTCATTGATTTGGGGTCCCTGAGCGATTTTCATGATTGACGAACCCCGAGGTGCGTTTATGTGTCGTTCATCAATAATTCTAGGTTTGTCCGATTCTGGGCTCCTTCGTGGACTATTACTCACCATTTTGGGGTCCCAAAGCGATTTCCATGGTTGTCGAACCCCAAGTTGTGCTTATGTGTTTACCTTCAATACTCGCAGTTTGGGCCGATTCTGGCCCGTTTCGTGGACTATTACTCATTGATTTGGGGTCCCTGAGCGATTTCCAAGATTGACGAATCCCGGGGTGCGTTTATGTGTCGTTCATCAATAATTCTAGGTTTGTCCGATTTTAGGCTCCTTCATGGACTATTACTCACCATTTTGGGGTCCCAAACGATTTCCATGGTTGTCGAACCCCAAGGTGTGCTTATATGTTGGTCGTGAAGACTCGCAGTTTGGGCCAATTCTGGCCCGTTTCTTCGACTATTACTCAGTTTTGGGGTCCCAAAGTGCACGATTGACGAACCCCAGGGCTCGGCTATCGTGTCGGTCATCAATACTCACAATTTTAGCCGATTATGGTCCGTTTCACGCACTATTACTGAGCGTTTTGGGGTCCAGAGCGATTTCCACGATTAACGATCCCCGTGGTGCGTTTACGCGTCCGTCGTCAACACTGACAGTTTTGGCTAATTCTAACCCGTTTTGTTGACTATTACTCACCAAATTTGGGCCCGAAGTGATGTCCATAGTTGTTGAACCCCAAGGTGCGCTTACGTGTCAGTCATCAACACTCGTAGTTTTGACCTATTCTGACCCGTTTCTTGGTCTATTACTCTCTGTTTTGGGGTCCCAAAGTGATTTCCACGATTGACGAACTCCAGGGCACGGTTACCGTGTCGGTCATCAACACTTAGAATTTTGGCCGATTATGGTCCATTTCACGCACTATTACTGAGCGCATTGGTGTGCAGAGCGATTTCCACGATTAACGATCCCCGGGGTGCGTTTACGTGTCCATCGTCAACACTCACAGTTTTGGCCAATTCTGACCCGTTTCGTTGACTATTACTCACCGGATTTGGGCCCGAAGTGATGTCCATAGTTGTTGAACCCCAAGGTGCGCTTACGTGTCGGTCATCAACACTCGCGGTTTTGACCTATTCTGACCCGTTTCTTGGTCTATTACTCACTGTTTTGGTGTCCCAGAGTGATTTCCATGATTCACGAACACCGGGGTGCGTTTAGGTGTCGGTCATCAACACTCGCAGTTTTGGCTGATTCTGGCCCGTTTCATGGACTATCACTCATTGATTTGGGCCCCTGAACATTTTCCATGATTCACGAGGCCCGGGGTGCGTTTACATTTCGGTCATCAAGAATTGCAGTTTTGGCCCATTCTGGCCTGTTTCTTGGACTATTACTCACCATTTTGGGGTCCCAAAGCGATTTCCATGGTTGTCGAACCCCAAGTTGTGCTTATGTGTTGGTCTCCAATACTCGCAGTTTGGGCCGATTCTGGCCCGTTTCATGGACTATTACTCATTGATTTGGGGTCCCTGAGCGATTTCCATGATTGACGAACCCTGGGGTGCGATTATGTGTTGCTCATCTATAATTCGAGGTTTGTCCAATTCTGGGCTCCTTCATGGACTATTACTCACCATTTTGGGGTCCCAAAGCGATTTCCATGGCTGTGAAACCCCAAGGTTTGCTTATATGTTGGTCGTCAAGACTCGCAGTTTGGGCCAATTCTGGCCCGTTTCTTGGACTATTACTCAGTTTTGGGGTCCCAAAGTGATTTCCATGATTGACGAACCCCAGGGCTCGGCTATCGTGTCGGTCATCAACACTCACAATTTTAGCCGATTATGGTCCGTTTCACGCACTATTACTGAGCGTTTTGGGGTCCAGAGCGATTTCCACGATTAACGATCCCCGTGGTGCGTTTAAGCATCCGTCGTCAACACTGACAGTTTTGGCTAATTCTAACCCGTTTTGTTGACTATTACTCACCGAATTTGGGCCCGAAGTGATGTCCATAGTTGTTGAACCCCAAGGTGCGCTTACGTGTCAGTCATCAACACTCGCAGTTTTGACCTATTCTGACCCGTTTCTTGGTCTATTACTCACTTTTTTCAGGTCCCGGAGTGATTTCCATGATTGACGAACACCGGGGTGCGTTTAGGTGTCGGTCATCAACAATTGAAGTGTTGGCCGATTCTGGCCTGTTTCTTGGACTATTACTCACCATTTTGGGGTCCCAAAGCGATTTCCATGGTTGTCGAACCCCAAGTTGTGCTTATGTGTTGGTCTTCAATACTCGCAGTTTGGGCCGATTCTGGCCCGTTTCATGGACTATTACTCATTGATTTTGGGTTCCTAAGCGATTTCCATGATTGACGAACCCCGGGGTGCGTTTATGTATCGTTCACCAATAATCCTAGGTTTGCCCGATTCTGTGCTCCTTCATGGACTATTACTCACCATTTTGGGGTCCCAAAGCGATTTCCATGGTTGTCGAACCCCAAGGTGTGCTTATATGTTGGTCATCAAGACTCGCAGTTTGGGCCAATTCTGGCCCGTTTCATGGACTATTACTCAGTTTTGGGGTCCCAAAGTGATTTCCACGATTGACGAACCCAGGGCACGGTTAGCGTGTCAGTCATCAACACTCACAATTTTGGCCGATTATGGTCCGTTGCATGCACTATTACTGTGTGTTTTGGGGTCTAGAGCGATTTCCACGATTAACGATCCCCGGCGTGCGTTTACGTGTCCGTCGTCAACACTCATAGTTTTGGCCAATTCTGACCCGTTTCGTTTACTATTACTCACCAAATTTGGGCCCAAAGCCATTTCCATAGTTGTTGAACCCCAAGGTGCGCCTACGTGTCGGTCATCAACACTAGCAGTTTTGGCCGATTGTGGCCCGTTTCTTGGACTGTTACTCACTGTTTTGCGGTCCCAGTGTGATTTTCACGATTGACGAACACCGGGGTGTGTTTAGGTGTCGGTCATCAACACTCGCAGTTTTGGCTGATTCTGGCCCGTTTCATGGACTATTACTCAGTTTTGGGGTCCCGGGGTGATTTCCACGATTGACGAACTCCAGGGCACGGTTACCGTGTCGGTCATCAACATTTGCAGTTTTGGCCGATTCTGGCCTGTTTCTTGGACTATTACTCAGTTTTGGGGTCCCGGGGTGATTTCCACGATTGACGAACTCCAGGGCACGGTTACCGTGTCGGTCATCAACATTTGCAGTTTTGGCCGATTCTGGCCTGTTTCTTGGACTATTACTCAGTTTTGGGGTCCCGGGGTGATTTCCACGATTGACGAACTCCAGGGCACGGTTACCGTGTCGGTCATCAACATTTGCAGTTTTGGCCGATTCTGGCCTGTTTCTTGGACTATTACTCAGTTTTGGGGTCCCGGGGTGATTTCCACGATTGACGAACTCCAGGGCACGGTTACCGTGTCGGTCATCAACATTTGCAGTTTTGGCCGATTCTGGCCTGTTTCTTGGACTATTACTCAGTTTTGGGGTCCCAAAGCGATTTCCACGATTAACGATCCCCGGCGTGCGTTTACGTGTCCGTCGTCAACACTCATAGTTTTGGCCAATTCTGACCCGTTTCGTTTACTATTACTCACCAAATTTGGGCCCAAAGCCATTTCCATAGTTGTTGAACCCCAAGGTGCGCCTACGTGTCGGTCATCAACACTAGCAGTTTTGGCCGATTGTGGCCCGTTTCTTGGACTGTTACTCACTGTTTTGCGGTCCCAGTGTGATTTTCACGATTGACGAACACCGGGGTGTGTTTAGGTGTCGGTCATCAACACTCGCAGTTTTGGCTGATTCTGGCCCGTTTCATGGACTATCACTCATTTATTCTGGACCTGAACGATTTCCATGATTCACGAAGCCCGGGGTGCGTTTACATGTCGGTCATCAAGAATTGCAGTTTTGGCCCATTCTGGCCTGTTTCTTGGACTATTAATCACCATTTTGGGGTCCCAAAGCGATTTCCATGGTTGTCGAACCCCAAGTTGTGCTTATGTGTTGGTCTTCAATACTCGCAGTTTGGGCCGATTCTGGCCCGTTTCATGGACTTTTACTCATTGATTTGGGGTCCCTGAGCGATTTCCATGATTGACGAACCCCGGGGTGCGTTTATGTGTCGTTCATCTATAATTCGAGGTTTGTCCAATTCTGGGCTCCTTCATGGCCTATTACTCACCATTTTGGGGTCCCAAAGCGAGTTCCATGGTTGTCGAACCCCCAGGTGTGCTTACACGTTGGTCTTAAATACTCGCAGTTTGGGCCGATACTGGCCCGTTTCTTGGACTATTACTCAGTGTTTGGGTGCCAAAGTGATTTTCACGGTTGTCGAACCCCAAGGTGTGCTTATATGTTGGTCGTCAAGACTCGCAGTTTGGGCCGATACTGGCCCGTTTCTTGGACTATTACTCAGTGTTTGGGTGCCAAAGTGATTTTCACGGTTGTCGAACCCCAAGGTGTGCTTATATGTTGGTCGTCAAGACTCGCAGTTTGGGCCGATACTGGCCCGTTTCTTGGACTATTACTCAGTGTTTGGGTGCCAAAGTGATTTTCACGGTTGTCGAACCCCAAGGTGTGCTTATATGTTGGTCGTCAAGACTCGCAGTTTGGGCCGATACTGGCCCGTTTCTTGGACTATTACTCAGTGTTTGGGTGCCAAAGTGATTTTCACGGTTGTCGAACCCCAAGGTGTGCTTATATGTTGGTCGTCAAGACTCGCAGTTTGGGCCGATACTGGCCCGTTTCTTGGACTATTACTCAGTGTTTGGGTGCCAAAGTGATTTTCACGGTTGTCGAACCCCAAGGTGTGCTTATATGTTGGTCGTCAAGACTCGCAGTTTGGGCCGATACTGGCCCGTTTCTTGGACTATTACTCAGTGTTTGGGTGCCAAAGTGATTTTCACGGTTGTCGAACCCCAAGGTGTGCTTATATGTTGGTCGTCAAGACTCGCAGTTTGGGCCGATACTGGCCCGTTTCTTGGACTATTACTCAGTGTTTGGGTGCCAAAGTGATTTTCACGGTTGTCGAACCCCAAGGTGTGCTTATATGTTGGTCGTCAAGACTCGCAGTTTGGGCCGATACTGGCCCGTTTCTTGGACTATTACTCAGTGTTTGGGTGCCAAAGTGATTTTCACGGTTGTCGAACCCCAAGGTGTGCTTATATGTTGGTCGTCAAGACTCGCAGTTTGGGCCGATACTGGCCCGTTTCTTGGACTATTACTCAGTGTTTGGGTGCCAAAGTGATTTTCACGGTTGTCGAACCCCAAGGTGTGCTTATATGTTGGTCGTCAAGACTCGCAGTTTGGGCCGATACTGGCCCGTTTCTTGGACTATTACTCAGTGTTTGGGTGCCAAAGTGATTTTCACGGTTGTCGAACCCCAAGGTGTGCTTATATGTTGGTCGTCAAGACTCGCAGTTTGGGCCGATACTGGCCCGTTTCTTGGACTATTACTCAGTGTTTGGGTGCCAAAGTGATTTTCACGGTTGTCGAACCCCAAGGTGTGCTTATATGTTGGTCGTCAAGACTCGCAGTTTGGGCCGATACTGGCCCGTTTCTTGGACTATTACTCAGTGTTTGGGTGCCAAAGTGATTTTCACGGTTGTCGAACCCCAAGGTGTGCTTATATGTTGGTCGTCAAGACTCGCAGTTTGGGCCGATACTGGCCCGTTTCTTGGACTATTACTCAGTGTTTGGGTGCCAAAGTGATTTTCACGGTTGTCGAACCCCAAGGTGTGCTTATATGTTGGTCGTCAAGACTCGCAGTTTGGGCCGATACTGGCCCGTTTCTTGGACTATTACTCAGTGTTTGGGTGCCAAAGTGATTTTCACGGTTGTCGAACCCCAAGGTGTGCTTATATGTTGGTCGTCAAGACTCGCAGTTTGGGCCGATACTGGCCCGTTTCTTGGACTATTACTCAGTGTTTGGGTGCCAAAGTGATTTTCACGGTTGTCGAACCCCAAGGTGTGCTTATATGTTGGTCGTCAAGACTCGCAGTTTGGGCCAATTCTGGCCCGTTTCTTGGACTATTACTCAGTTTTGGGGTCCCAAAGTGATTTCCACGATTGACGAACCCCGGGGTGCGTTTATGTGTCGTTCATCTAGAATTCGAGGTTTGTCCAATTCTGGGCTCCTTCATGGCCTATTACTCACCATTTTGGGGTCCCAAAGCGATTTCCATGGATGTCGAACCCCAAGGTGTGCTTATATGTTGGTCGTTAAGACTCGCAGTTTGGGCCAATACTGGCCCGTTTCTTGGACTATTACTCAGTTTTGGTGTCCCAAAGTGATTTCCACGGTTGACGAACCCTAGGGCGCGGTTACCGTGTCGGTCATCAACACTCACAATTTTGGCCGATTATGGTCCGTTTCACGCACTATTACTGAGCGTTTTGGGGTCTAGAGCAATTTCCACGATTAACGATCCCCGGGGTGCGTTTACGTGTCCATCGTCAACACTCACAGTTTTGGCCAATTCTGACCCGTTTCGTTGACTATTACTCACTGAATTTGCGCCCGAAGTGATGTCCATACTTGTTGAACCCTAAGGTGCGCTTACGTGTCGGTCATCAACACTCGCAGTTTTAACCTATTCTGACCAGTTTCTTGGTCTATTACTCACTCTTTTGGGGTCCCGGAATGATTTCCATGAATGACGAACACCGGGGTGCGTTTAGGTGTCGGTCATCAACACTCGCAGTTTTGGCTGATTCTGGGCCGTTTCATGNTATTCTGACCAGTTTCTTGGTCTATTACTCACTCTTTTGGGGTCCCGGAATGATTTCCATGAATGACGAACACCGGGGTGCGTTTAGGTGTCGGTCATCAACACTCGCAGTTTTGGCTGATTCTGGGCCGTTTCATGGACTATCACTCATTGATTTGGGCCCCTGAATGTTTTCCATGATTCACGAAGCCCGGGGTGCGTTTACATGTCGGTCATCAAGAATTGCAGTTTTTGGCCCATTCTGGCCTGTTTCTTGGACTATTACTCACCATTTTGGGGTCCCAAAGCGATTTCCATGGTTGTCGAACCCCAAGTTGTGCTTATGTGTTGGTCTTAAATACTCGCAGTTTGGGCCGATTCTGGCCCGTTTCATGGACTATTACTCATTGATTTGGGGTCCCTGAGCGATTTCTATGATTGATGAACCCCGGGGTGCGATTATGTCTCGTTGATCTATAATTCGAGGTTTGTCCAATTCCGGGCTCCTTCATGGACTATTACTCACCATTTTGGGTCCCAAAGCGATTTCCATGGCTGTCGAACCCCAAGGTGTGCTTATATGTTGGTCGTCAAGACTCGCAGTTTGGGCCAATTCTGGCCCGTCTCTTGGACTATTACTCAGTTTTGGGGTCCCAAAGTGATTTCCACGATTGACGAACACCAGGGCACGGTTACCGTGTCGGTCATCAACACTTAGAATTTTGGCCGATTATGGTCCGTTTCACGCACTATTACTGAGCGTTTTGGTGTGCAGAGCGATTTCCACGATTAACAATCCCCGGGGTGCGTTTACGTGTCCATTGTCAACACTCACAGTTTTGGCCAATTCTGACCCGTTTCGTTGACAATTACTCACCGGATTTGGGCCCGAAGTGATGTCCATAGTTGTTGAACCCCAAGGTGCGCTTACGTGTCGGTCATCAACACTCGCAGTTTTGACCTATTCTGACCCTATTCTTGGTCTATTACTCACTGTTTTGGTGTCCCAGAGTGATTTCCATGATTCACGAACACCGGGGTGCGTTTAGGTGTCGGTCATCAACACTCGCAGTTTTGGCTGATTCTGGCCCGTTTCATGGACTATCACTCATTGATTTGGGCCCCTGAACGTTTTCCATGATTCACGAGGCCCGGGGTGCGTTTACATGTCGGTCATCAAGAATTGCAGTTTTGGCCCATTCTGGCCTGTTTCTTGGACTATTACTCACCATTTTGGGGTCCCAAAGCGATTTCCATGGTTGTCGAACCCCAAGTTGTGCTTATGTGTTGGTCTTCAATACTCGCAGTTTGGGCCGATTCTGGCCCGTTTCATGGACTATTACTCATTGATTTGGGGTCCCTGAGCGATTTCCATGATTGACGAACCCCGGGGTGCGTTTATGTGTCGTTCATCTATAATTCGAGGTTTGTCCAATTCTGGGCTCCTTCATGGACTATTACTCACCATTTTGGTGTCCCAAAGCGATTTCCATGGCTGTCGAACCCCAAGGTGTGCTTATATGTTGGTCGTCAAGACTCGCAGTTTGGGCCAATTCTGGCCCGTCTCTTGGACTATTACTCAGTTTTGGGGTCCCAAAGTGATTTCCACGATTGACGAACACCAGGGCACGGTTACCGTGTCGGTCATCAACACTTAGAATTTTGGCCGATTATGGTCCGTTTCACGCACTATTACTGAGCGTTTTGGTGTGCAGAGCGATTTCCACGATTAACGATCCCCGGGGTGCGTTTACGTGTCCATCGTCAACACTCGCAGTTTTGACCTATTCTGACCCGTTTCTTGGTCTATTACTCACTGTTTTGGTGTCCCAGAGTGATTTCCATGATTCACGAACACCGGGGTGCGTTTAGGTGTCGGTCATCAACACTCGCAGTTTTGGCTGATTCTGGCCCGTTTCATGGACTATCACTCATTGATTTGGGCCCCTGAACGTTTTCCATGATTCACGAGGCCCGGGGTGCGTTTACATGTCAGTCATCAAGAATTGCAGTTTTGGCCCATTCTGGCCTGTTTCTTGGACTATTACTCACCATTTTGGGGTCCCAAAGCGATTTCCATGGTTGTCGAACCCCAAGTTGTGCTTATGTGTTGGTCTTCAATACTCGCAGTTTGGGCCGATTCTGGCCCGTTTCATGGACTATTACTCATTGATTCGGGGTCCCTAAGCGATTTCCATGATTGACGAACCCTGGGGTGCGATTATGTGTTGCTCATCTATAATTCGAGGTTTGTCCAATTCTGGGCTCCTTCATGGACTATTACTCACCATTTTGGGGTCCCAAAGCGATTTCCATGGCTGTGAAACCCCAAGGTGTGCTTATATGTTGGTCGTCAAGACTCGCAGTTTGGGCCAATTCTGGCCCGTTTCTTGGACTATTACTCAGTTTTGGGGTCCCAAAGTGATTTCCACGATTGACGAACCCCAGGGCTCGGCTATCATGTCGGTCATCAACACTCACAATTTTGGCCGATTATGGTTCGTTGCATGCACTATTACTGAGTGTTTTGGGGTCTAGAGTGATTTCCACGATTAACGATCCCCGGGGTGCGTTTACGTGTCCATCGTCAACACTCACAGTTTTGGCCAATTCTGACCCGTTTCGTTGACTATTACTCACCGAATTTGCGCCCGAAGTGATGTCCATACTTGTTGAACCCCAAGGTGCGCTTACGTGTCGGTCATCAACACTCGCAGTTTTAACCTATTCTGACCAGTTTCTTGGTCTATTACTCACTCTTTTGGGGTCCCGGAGTGATTTCCATGAATGACGAACACCGGGGTGCGTTTAGGTGTCGGTCATCAACACTCGTAGTTTTGGCTGATTCTGGGCCGTTTCATGGACTATCACTCATTTATTTGGGCCCTGAACGATTTCCATGATTCACGAAGCCCGGGGTGCGTTTACATGTCGGTCATCAAGAATTGCAGTTTTGGCCCATTCTGGCCTGTTTCTTGGACTATTAATCACCATTTTGGGGTCCCAAAGCGATTTCCATGGTTGTCGAACCCCAAGTTGTGCTTATGTGTTGGTCTTCAATACTCGCAGTTTGGGCCGATTCTGGCCCGTTTCATGGACTATTACTCATTGATTTGGGGTCCCTGAGCGATTTCCATGATTGACGAACCCCGGGGTGCGTTTATGTGTCGTTCATCTATAATTCGAGGTTTGTCCAATTCTGGGCTCCTTCATGGACTATTACTCACCATTTTGGGGTCCCAAAGCGATTTCCATGGATGTCGAACCCCAAGGTGTGCTTATATGTTGGTCGTTAAGACTCGCAGTTTGGGCCAATTCTGGCCCGTTTCTTGGACTATTACTCAGTTTTGGTGTCCCAAAGTGATTTCCACGGTTGACGAACCCTAGGGCACGGTTACCGTGTCGGTCATCAACACTCACAATTTTGGCCGATTATGGTCCGTTTCACGCACTATTACTGAGCGTTTTGGGGTCTAGAGCAATTTCCACGATTAACGATCCCCGGGGTGCGTTTACGTGTCCATCGTCAACACTCACAGTTTTGGCCAATTCTGACCCGTTTCGTTGACTATTACTCACCGAATTTGCGCCCGAAGTGATGTCCATACTTGTTGAACCCCAAGGTGCGCTTACGTGTCGGTCATCAACACTCGCAGTTTTAACCTATTCTGACCAGTTTCTTGGTCTATTACTCACTCTTTTGGGGTCCCGGAGTGATTTCCATGAATGACGAACACCGGGGTGCGTTTAGGTGTCGGTCATCAACACTCGTAGTTTTGGCTGATTCTGGGCCGTTTCATGGACTATCACTCATTTATTTGGGCCCTGAACGATTTCCATGATTCACGAAGCCCGGGGTGCGTTTACATGTCGGTCATCAAGAATTGCAGTTTTGGCCCATTCTGGCCTGTTTCTTGGACTATTAATCACCATTTTGGGGTCCCAAAGCGATTTCCATGGTTGTCGAACCCCAAGTTGTGCTTATGTGTTGGTCTTCAATACTCGCAGTTTGGGCCGATTCTGGCCCGTTTCATGGACTTTTACTCATTGATTTGGGGTCCCTGAGCGATTTCCATGATTGACGAACCCCGGGGTGCGTTTATGTGTCGTTCATCTATAATTCGAGGTTTGTCCAATTCTGGGCTCCTTCATGGACTATTACTCACCATTTTGGGGTCCCAAAGCGATTTCCATGGATGTCGAACCCCAAGGTGTGCTTATATGTTGGTCGTTAAGACTCGCAGTTTGGGCCAATTCTGGCCCGTTTCTTGGACTATTACTCAGTTTTGGTGTCCCAAAGTGATTTCCACGGTTGACGAACCCTAGGGCACGGTTACCGTGTCGGTCATCAACACTCACAATTTTGGCCGATTATGGTCCGTTTCACGCACTATTACTGAGCGTTTTGGGGTCTAGAGCAATTTCCACGATTAACGATCCCCGGGGTGCGTTTACGTGTCCATCGTCAACACTCACAGTTTTGGCCAATTCTGACCCGTTTCGTTGACTATTACTCACCGAATTTGCGCCCGAAGTGATGTCCATACTTGTTGAACCCCAAGGTGCGCTTACGTGTCGGTCATCAACACTCGCAGTTTTAACCTATTCTGACCAGTTTCTTGGTCTATTACTCACTCTTTTGGGGTCCCGGAGTGATTTCCATGAATGACGAACACCGGGGTGCGTTTAGGTGTCGGTCATCAACACTCGTAGTTTTGGCTGATTCTGGGCCGTTTCATGGACTATCACTCATTTATTTGGGCCCTGAACGATTTCCATGATTCACGAAGCCCGGGGTGCGTTTACATGTCGGTCATCAAGAATTGCAGTTTTGGCCCATTCTGGCCTGTTTCTTGGACTATTAATCACCATTTTGGGGTCCCAAAGCGATTTCCATGGTTGTCGAACCCCAAGTTGTGCTTATGTGTTGGTCTTCAATACTCGCAGTTTGGGCCGATTCTGGCCCGTTTCATGGACTTTTACTCATTGATTTGGGGTCCCTGAGCGATTTCCATGATTGACGAACCCCGGGGTGCGTTTATGTGTCGTTCATCTATAATTCGAGGTTTGTCCAATTCTGGGCTCCTTCATGGACTATTACTCACCATTTTGGGGTCCCAAAGCGATTTCCATGGATGTCGAACCCCAAGGTGTGCTTATATGTTGGTCGTTAAGACTCGCAGTTTGGGCCAATTCTGGCCCGTTTCTTGGACTATTACTCAGTTTTGGTGTCCCAAAGTGATTTCCACGGTTGACGAACCCTAGGGCACGGTTACCGTGTCGGTCATCAACACTCACAATTTTGGCCGATTATGGTCCGTTTCACGCACTATTACTGAGCGTTTTGGGGTCTAGAGCAATTTCCACGATTAACGATCCCCGGGGTGCGTTTACGTGTCCATCGTCAACACTCACAGTTTTGGCCAATTCTGACCCGTTTCGTTGACTATTACTCACCGAATTTGCGCCCGAAGTGATGTCCATACTTGTTGAACCCCAAGGTGCGCTTACGTGTCGGTCATCAACACTCGCAGTTTTAACCTATTCTGACCAGTTTCTTGGTCTATTACTCACTCTTTTGGGGTCCCGGAGTGATTTCCATGAATGACGAACACCGGGGTGCGTTTAGGTGTCGGTCATCAACACTCGTAGTTTTGGCTGATTCTGGGCCGTTTCATGGACTATCACTCATTTATTTGGGCCCTGAACGATTTCCATGATTCACGAAGCCCGGGGTGCGTTTACATGTCGGTCATCAAGAATTGCAGTTTTGGCCCATTCTGGCCTGTTTCTTGGACTATTAATCACCATTTTGGGGTCCCAAAGCGATTTCCAGGGTTGTCGAACCCCAAGTTGTGCTTATGTGTTTGTCTTCAATACTCGCAGTTTGGGCCGATTCTGGCCCGTTTCATGGACTATTACTCATTGATTTGGGGTCCCTGAGCGATTTCCATGATTGACGAACCCCGAGGTGCGTTTATGTGTCGTTCATCTATAATTCGAGGTTTGTCCAATTCTGGGCTCCTTCATGGCCTATTACTCACCATTTTGGGGTCCCAAAGCGATTTCCATGGCTGTCGAACCCCAAGGTGTGCTTATATGTTGGTCGTTAAGACTCGCAGTTTGGGCCAATTCTGGCCCGTTTCTTGGACTATTACTCAGTTTTGGTGTCCCA
>CAJFDF010000154.1:4508-21125 GCA_904067115.1 Aegilops sharonensis
GTTGCTCAAATTCTTTTGCCACAATCTGATTTTCACTCTTATTTTTCTCCTGTTTTGCTTTATTAGCTCTATTAATATCATCTTTCAAAATGGAATCAGGAGTCATAGGAAGCAAAGTAATATTTTTATCCTTATGAACAAGAGTATACTGATTGTTTCTACCATGGTGTACAGAATTTTTATCAAATTGCCATGGTCGACCAAGTAATAAGGAACATGCTTGCATAGGTACCACATCACAATCAACATAATCAGCATATGTAGAGATACTAAAATGCACACGAACAGTACGTGTTATCTTAACCTTGCCGCTGTTGTTGAACCATTGGATGTAATAAGGATGTGGATGTGGTCTTGTGGTGAGAGATAGCTTCTCCACCATCTCCATGCTAGCCAAGTTGTTGCAGCTCCCTCCATCTATGATGACGTGAATAGAACGTTCCTTCACAACTCCCTTTGTATGGAACAAATTATGCCTCTGATTTTGCTCAGCTTGTGTAACCTGCACACTCAAAACATGTTGAGCAACTAAACATTCATACCTGTCAGCATCTTCAGCAGCCATGTATTGCGTCTCATGATTAGAATCATCTCCATCGTGTTCTTGATGTGTAATAAGAGCCAAAGTCTCCTCATCATAGTCACTAGTGGACTCATACCCACCATCCTCAGTAACAATCATCACACGCTTAGATGGGCATTCTCTCGCATAATGACCTCCACCCTTGCAACGTCGACAAATAATATCATGTGTTTGCCCTGTTGATGCCATGGATGAAGAAGAGCTCTTTGCAGGCCCAGAAGGTGTGCTCTTTGCAGATAGTGGTGATTGTGCCTGCTTTATCGTATCACAGTTGGAGGTGGCAGCCGACGGAGGTGCCGGTGTAGCAGAACGTGTGGAAGTAGATGATGCACGTGGTGTCCATGATGAAGGTCGACCTGCAGAAAAGTTAGTCCGTGCCAATGCTTGTCGATCTTGCACTTCACGTTCTGCTTTACAAGCAAGATGGAATAATCGAGTGATATTATTATAATCCTTGTAGTCTAGAATGGTCTGAATCTCTCTATTTAATCCACCCAAAAAACGTGCAAGCATAGCTTCATTCTCCTCAACAATACCACATCTAATCAAGCCAATTTGTAATTCCTGATAATATTCTTCTACCTAATATTTTCCTTATCTTAAGCGCTTCAATTTCTAAAGTAATTCACGTTAATAATATGGTGGAACCCAGCGAGTACGCATAGCAGTTTTCAAAGCAGCCCAAGTGATGTGGAGCATCCTTCCATCATCCCCATGGACTCTACATCGACACATCCAACCCCACGAGGACCCACGACGAGAGCTCGAGCACGTGCTATTCAATCCGAGGTTAACTCTCTCCTTGTTGAACTTCACTTTTGACCCACTTGAGACATGGCTACTACCTCAAACGGAGATGCTTTGTGTGCTCAGGTACCAGGTAAGCAACCAAGGAGAAGGAACGGTGCAAGACGGACCTCAAGATCAAGGAAGCTTTCGGCCCAACCTGGAAGGACCGGTACAACCGCACCACAACCGGCCAGGCGGAACAACCGGCCTACTACCGCCCAACAACCGACCGCTATTCGGTGATCAAGCGGTGCAAGGCCGGTACAGCATCGGATCTACCGGTTTATGCCCAAAGACCGGAACAACCGCCCCGACATCCGGTACAACCGCTGGCTCCTTCGACGCCCACCTCCAGAAGCAAGTGCCGAACTCCCTGCGGTAGTACCGCCTTCCTCGACCGGAACTACCGCCCCTCATGAGCTCTCAGTGGTACAACCGCCCGCGCGACCGGTACAACCGGCCTGTCTGCGCACAGTGTATTGGGCCGAGCCCGTGTACCCCTTCGCCCTCACTTACCCCTTCGTGGCTTAGCACTATATATACTCTTCTCCTAGCTTCGTATTAGGGTTAGCTTTGGTTTAGCTCATGTTTGTGTGAGAGCCTTGCTCATCCACTTGGTTACTTCTCCTCGGAGCTCAGGACCTCCACGGAGAAGATACCCAAGCGGATTCAAGACCCCCTTCTAGGGTGGACCCCATCAAGACCTCCTCACGGAGAAAAACGGCTACTCGTGTATCCTTAGTTTTGTTGATTGTGGATCATATGTATCTCTTTGTGTTCGGTGATCTTGCACTTGTGTGATTGATTCCTTGTTGGTTGAGTGATCTCTCTCTCGTTTCCTCCGTGTTTCCCTTTGTTCTTCCACGTGTTCTTCGTGATTCCCCGTAGGATCCACTCCAAACGTGAAAGATCGTCCGCGTAGGGTTCCGCCCTACATCATCTTGGTATCATGAGCCAGGTTGATCACGTTTTTGGAGCCCCTACCCCTCTTTTTCTAGCTTGATTTTGTTGTTTTCGTCCTAAATCCGAAAATCCCCACCAAAAATAGCCGCAAATTTGTTTTTGTGATTTGTTGGTGTGATGAAATTTTGTTGGATTTGGTCCATGGATTTGTGTTGCTGCGTGTGGATCTAGCTTTTCCCTCCATCCCCACCTCTTCCCATCCACGAAACCCACCCATTTTTTGCCCCGAAATCCTCCATTTCCGCCACAAAATCGTTCCCCGACACGAGCGGTACAACCGCCCCTCCGAGCGGTACCACCGCTGAGTACCTCGAGCGGTACAACCGCCCGTCCGAGCGGTACTACCGCCCAGGCCAATTTCAGCAGTCTGAGTTTCATCATTTTCAGCATAACTTCCACATCCGAAGTCCGATTTTCGCGTTCTTTAGCTCGTTGAGAAGCTATTGGCATCCCCCATCCACCACCACTTTCCGTTTCCACCATTGTTGCTTTTGGTCTTTGAGAATTTGAGTTGTGGTTCCCGTGTCCTATTGTGTTTCGGCTATATAGGTACGGTTCGACGTCAACATCACCACCGCTCATCTTCGCCAAGGACTCATCATCGCCAAGGACGGTAACTTCGACGACATCTTTGTCATACCTTGCAATTGCATTGATACCCACATGGCCTTATTTTTGCGTAGCTTACCCATCGAGACTAGCCATTGAGTATTGCCGGCAACGTGACTTGTGCACATTAGTGATCATACTCCATAGCATACATCACATACCACCGTGGTGCATATCTTGGGATCCATTTGTGTGTCACAAAGTTGTCATAGCATACACAATTGCTATCTTGGTTCATGAAGTTTTGCAGGAGAAAAGAGCTCAAAAGTGAAAGAGCCACACAAGCTTTTAAGCAAAGAGGAAAGATAAGCAAAGAGCTTATGAGCAAGAACCATAGCATCATACTACATTAAGATTGTCATATCGGATAATCTTGGATCATAGCACCGAAATACCATACATATAGCAGACGCGGGATAGAGATAGTTGCATTTTTGCATAGTAGGTTGTGCACAAGTTCCGTATACGCCTATTGTGCAATCGTGCTAGCGTCTCTCTAGTATTGTGCAACAAGAGCATTTTCATGGATTCCACATTTTGGCTCACTTTTGGTTTGCACAATCCCACTTATCTATTTGCGTGTGTGTTTCCGTGTACCACTAGTTGCTTGGTCTACTTGCTGCATTTGCAAATTTGTGTACCTTTTCCAACATTATTGACGCTCACTTACAATTGCATCAAATTTTGTGCCACCATCCTCACCAAGCTCCACCATAAGCCTTTATTTGTGTAGGTGTGAGAACCGACAAGGATTGGTACCAATAGTGCTATTTCATTGTCCGCATTTGAGTGAACTTGATTCATCATCAACATCGGTCAAAGGTACATTGGTATAAGTTCTTCTCCTTCTACCACTCACATTTTTGCTTGGAATGATGGATAGGCCAAGTACTTCTACCAACCCACTCTTCATTGAACAAGACGATGACATGTCATCATACGTCATCAAGAACCACCTCTTTGGTGCACAACGAGCGTTGCACCAAGAACAACAAGCAATGAGCGACCGCATCAACAATCTCGCCACCGACTTGCGACTCTCCGAGCAACGTATAAGAGACTACTTCGACAATAAGTTCGACGCTCACAAGCAAGAGAATGATGCAAGAATGGACGAGATCCGTGCCTTGATGAGAAACCGGCATCATTCCACTTCTTCATCATCAAGACGGAGCCGCTCGAGTCGACACTCCGACGACACCTTCTACGACTCAAGTACACCTACTTCGAACACTCTTCGTCGTGCCGCACGTCAAGACCGTCATGAATCTCGCAACCCGCTACATGACAAGCATTCGCAAGAGCAAGTTGATGAGCAAGTCCCTCGTCCTCAATCAAACCAAGACGCTTTTGCTCAAGCTCGAGAACGACCACGACTACGACGCCAAGAGGAAGAACGAGCGCGTCTACACCAAGACGAACAAGACGCCAAGGCTCAACGTCTTCAACAACAACAACGTGAAGTGCAAGCTCTTGAGGCGCAACGTGCCCTTCAAGAATCAAGTCGAGCCTTCGCCAACCGCAATCGCGAACGACGCAACCAAGAGGAAGCCCTTCGAGAAGTAATCCAAGAGAGGAACTACCAACCTCATGGACAACGTCAAGTTCCTCAAGCTCCTCCGCAAGCTCATCAAGCCCCACTTCAACCTCAAGTTCAACAAGAGCAAGTTGATCATGGTCTTCCTCCACGCCAAGAGCAACATGAAGACGATTGCAATCCACGTCAAGGGCGTCATCATCAACATCGCCAACAACACAACGAAGAGCAACACTACGGCAAGCTAAAATTCACCATGCCCAAGTTCAATGGAAGCAATAACCCCGAAGACTACCTCTCATGGGCATTGAAGGTTGACAAAATCTTCCGGTTGCACAACTACGATGAAGCGAAGAAAATCGCTATGGCATCACTTGTGTTCCAAGACTATGTGCTCATATGGTGGGAACAAATCATTGAGCGACGACAAGCAAGAGGTGAACCTCCAATTACCACTTGGGCTCAAATGAAGGATGTCATGCGAGCACGTTTTGTGCCAACCTACTACAACCGCGACATCTTCAAGAAACTCCAACTCCTCAAGCAAGGAACAAAGAGTGTTGAAGAATACTACAAGGAAATGGAGATAGCCATGATTCGAGCCAATGTCAAGGAAGATGATGAGCAAACTATGGCACGTTTCTTGAATGGACTCAATCATCCCATCAAGAAGATCGCCGACTTCCAACCATACTCCACCTTCATTGAGCTCGTACATCAAGCTACAAAGGCGGAACGTCAAGTACAAGATGACTTCAAGTACGCCAAGTACTTATCCAAGACCTACGGCTTCTCCAACAACCAAGCTTCAACACCTCCTCCAACATGTACATCAACCAAACCTTCTACAAACAACGACGACAAGTCGAGTTACAAGAAAAAATCGACAAGTTCAAGTCGTCCTCCTCCTACTAGAAGCAACTTCAAGACGCGTGCTTCATCATCTACTCCGACCGATGAGACCATCAAAACAAGCTCCTTCAAGTGTTTCACTTGCGGCGGCCGAGGCCACAAGTCCTACGAATGCACCAACAAGCGCACCATGATCCTCAACAACGACGGCACCTATGACTCAATGAGTGATGAGGAGATGGAAGCCCTTGAGCAAGTGGCCATGCACCGGCAAGTGAACGAAGAAGAAGATGATCAAGTCTTTTGCGATGAGGATTCGAACCCCGCTCTCGTTGTCTCCAAGGTCTTGACTCTTCAACATCAACAAGAGGACGACCAAAGATGCCACATCTTCCACACAAATGCCGGCATCAACGGAAGGTCCGTCAAGGTCATCATTGATGGAGGAAGTTGCCACAACTTGGCAAGTGAAGAACTATGTTCCAAACTTCATTTGGTCAAGAGGAAGCACCCGCACCCCTACAAGGTTCAATGGCTAAGTGACTCCGGCACTATACGAGTCGAGCATACAGTCCAAGTCTCCTTCAAAATTGGTTCTTATGAAGACACTTTGGAATGTGATGTGGTCCCAATGACGGTTTGTCACCTCCTTCTAGGTCGACCATGGCAATTCGACCGTGGTGTCATCCACAATGGGTGCACCAATCACTATAGCTTCAAGATGAAAGGGAAGGAATATGTGCTACGACCTATGTCTCCTAGTCAACTCATAGCCGACAAGCAAGCCACCCATCATAGAGACAAAAGTGAGAAAGTGATCCACCAAAAAGTGAGTGAGAGCCACAAACCAAACTTGAGCGCCTCTTCACCTAGAGAGAAAAACCTCATCCTATTTGCCACCAAAAGTGAGATGAGAGAAGTGTGTGAGAACCCATCGAGTGTGATGCACTTTGTCCTTGTGTGCAAGGATGGAGAACCAAAAACTAACACCATTCACGAGCTACCTGTGGTGTTTCAATATCTTTTGCAGGAATTTCAAGATGTGTTCCCCGATGAGCTACCTCCGGGTCTACCTCCTCTTCGAGGCATTGAGCATCGAATCGACCTCATCCCCGGAGCGCCTCTACCAAACAAAGCTCCATACCGAGTCAATCCCGAAGAAACCAAGGAGCTTCAACGGCAAGTACAACAACTAATCGACAACGGTCATGTACATGAAAGCTTAATCCCTTGTGCCGTTCCCGTTATACTTGTGCCTAAGCCCGATGGAAGTTTTCGCTTGTTTTCCGATTGTAGACCTATAAATGCTATCACCGTCCGCTATAGGCATCCCATTCCTCGCTTAGATGATATGCTTGATGAACTTAGTGGAGCCAACTTTTTCTCAAAAATTGATCTTAAAAGTGGCTATTATCAAATCCGCAATCAAGAAGGTGATGAATGGAAAACTGCTTTCAGAACCAAATTTGGCTTGTATGAGTGGTTAGTGATGCCTATGGGTTTGTCGGAAGCACCCAGAACTTTCGTGCGTCTTATGCATCATGTGCTTAGACCTTACATTGGAATCTTCATTGTGGTTTACTTTGATGATATTCTTGTGTTTAGCAAAACCATGAAAGAGCACATCAATCATGTAAAACCTGTGTTGCAAACTCTTCGCAAGGAAGGCCTTTATGCAAACTTGAAAAAATGCACTTTTGGCGTTGACAAAGTGGTTTTCTTGGGTTTTGTAGTATCCTCAAAGGATGTCCATGTTGATGAATCTAAAATTGAAGCAATTAAAACTTGGCCCCAACCCACCAATTTGCAACAAGTGCGTAGCTTTCTTGGTCTTGCGGGTTTTTATCGTCGCTTTGTGAAAGATTTTAGCACAATTGCCGCTACTTTGCATGCCTTGAGTAAGAAGAACACTCCCTTTGTTTGGGGAACTTTGCAATCAACCGCTTTTGATGAGCTCAAGTCTTTTCTTAGTCATGCTCCGATTCTTGCTTTGCCCAATTTTGACAAAACTTTTGAGGTTCATTGTGATGCAAGTGGTACCGGAATTGGCGGAGTTTTGATGCAATAAAAACGAGCCATTGCTTATTTTAGTGAAAAACTCTCCGGTGCTCAACTTAATTATCCCATCTATGACAAAGAATTGTATGCTTTAGTGCGTGTGCTACATGTTTGGGAACATTACCTTAGACCTCATGAGTTTGTCATCCATACCGATCATGAAACGCTTAAGTACCTCAAAGGTCAAACTAAGTTGAACAAGCGTCTTGCAAAATGGAGTGAATTTATTGAATCTTTTCCTTATGTGATTAAGTACATTAAGGGTAAAGAAAATGTAGTTGCCGACGCGCTTTCACGCATATGCATGCTTGTCACTCAACTTGAGTTGAATGTTATTGGTTTTGAGCATATAAAAGACTTGTATGAGCATGATCCATCTTTTGCTATTCCTTATGCTAAGTGTTTGACGCATACTTCTTGGGAACAATATTACATCAAGGATGCTTATCTTATGAGAGCTAACAAACTATGCATTCCCGAGTCTTCTCTTCGTTTGCTCCTTTTACAAGAGGCTCATGGAGGCGGACTCATGGGACACTTTGGACGCGACAAGACATTCGCCACGCTCTCCAACAACTACTTTCGGCCCAAGATGTTCCGCGACGTCTCACGCTTCACCAACCGTTGCTCTACATGCCGCAAAGCTAAGTATAAAGCTAAATCCCATGGTCTTTACATGCCCCTTCCTATTCCTTATCAACCTTGGGAAGACATTAGCATGGACTTTGTACTTGGTTTGCCTAGAACTCAAAATGGAAAGGATTCCGTGTTTGTTGTTGTGGATAGATTTTCTAAGATGGCACATTTCATTCCTTGCAACAAGATAGACGATGCTTCACATGTAGCAAATCTATTTTGTAGGGAAATCTTGCGACTCCATGGAGTACCAAAGACAATCGTCTCCGATCGTGACGTCAAGTTCTTGAGTTACTTTTGGAAGACCCTATGCGCCAAGCTAGGAATCAAGCTCTTGTTCTCATCGGCTTACCATCCTCAAACCGACGGCCAAACGGAGGTGATGAACCGCACACTATCCACTCTACTTCGTGTCTTGATCAAGAGGAACATCAAGGAGTGGGAGGCATGTCTACCCATCGCCGAGTACGCCTACAACCGTGCAAGACATTTGACTACCGGCAAGTCCCCCTTCGAGGTCGTCTATGGCTTCAACCCGTTGTCCCCATTGGACATTCTACCTCTCCCTCTACAAGAGCGCACCAACATGGATGCGAGTGCACGGGCAAGCTACGTCAAGAAGATGCATTAGGATACAAGGCACACAATCGAGCGCCAAGTACAACGACTAGCTCCAAGCTCAACGTCAACAAGCAGCCCAAGACATTCAACATTGGAGACCTCGTGTGGCTACACCTTCGCACGGACCGCTTCCCCAACGAACGCAAGTCCAAGCTTCTCCCGCGAGCCGACGGACCCTTCAAGGTGCTAGCACGCTACAACGACAACGCCTACAAGATTGAACTCCCACGAGACAAGTACACCGTGAGCGATATCTTCAACGTCAAAGACCTCTCGCCTTTCCATGGTGATGAAGATTTTGATCCGAGGTCGGATCTTTCCCAACGGAGGGGAGATGATGCGGAGCATCCATCCATCATCCCCATGGACTCTACATCGACACATCCAACCCCATGAGGACCCACGACGAGAGCTCGAGCACGTGCTATTCAATCCGAGGTTAACTCTCTCCTTGTTGAACTTCACTTTGACCCACTTGAGACATGGCTACTACCTCAAACGGAGATGCTTTGTGTGCTCAGGTACCAGGTAAGCAACCAAGGAGAAGGAACGGTGCAAGAGGACCTCAAGATCAAGGAAGCATTCGGCCCAACCTGGAAGGACCGGTACAACCGCACCACAACCGGCCGGGCGGAACAACCGGCCTACTACCGCCCAACAACCGGCCGCTATTCGGTGATCAAGTGGTGCAAGGCCGGTACAGCACCGGATCTACCGGTTTATGCCCAAAGACCGGAACAACCACCCCGACATCCGGTACAACCGCTGGCTCCTTCGACGCCCACCTCCAGAAGCCAGTGCCAAACTCCCTGCGGTAGTACCGCCTTCCTCGACCGGAACTACCGCCCCTCATGAGCTCTCAGCGGTACAACCGCCCGCGCGACCGGTACAACCGGCCTTTCTGCGCACAGTGTATTGGGCTGAGCCCGTGTACCCCTTCGCCCTCACTTACCCCTTCGTGGCTTAGCACTATATCTACTCTTCTCCTAGCTTCGTATTAGGGTTAGCTTTGGTTTAGCTCATGTTTGTGTGAGAGCCTTGCTCATCCACTTGGTTACTTCTCCTCGGAGCTCAGGACCTCTACGGAGAAGATCCCCAAGCGGTTCAAGACCCCCTTCTAGGGTGGACCCCATCAAGACCTCCTCATGGAGAAGAACGGCTACTCGTGTATCCTTACCTTTGTTGATTATGGATCATATGTATCTCTTTGTGTTCGGTGATCTAGCACTTGTGTGATTTATTCCTTGTTGGTTGAGTGATCTCTCTCTCGTTTCCTCCGTGTTTCCCTTTGTTCTTCCGCGTGTTCTTCATGATTCCCCGTAGGATCCACTCCAAACGTGAAAGATCGTCCGCGTAGGGTTCCGCCCTACATCACCAAGTAGCTGGAACATGATATAATCGACAATGTTCAGACCACCAAACACATGCAAAGCTAGTGAAAGCACAAACAGCAGCAGGAACACGTCTCTCCTCAGGATATTGTAAACATGTAAATCGTTGTTCAGTTTCTAACTCCCAAGTAAGATATATATCAGGAACATATCTACCCTAAAATGGTGGAATATTCAATTTCAGTTTAGGGAGATGGTCATGATCTCGTAGCTGAGGGGGAGCCCGAACATTGCCATTATTTGCATGTGGATGACCTGGTGGTTGTGGTGCTGGTGGTTGCACGTAGTTCTGATTGTCATCAACCTCATCCTCTTAATCTCCCACATAATTATCCTCCTCCACATCAGCAGTAGGAGCCACAGAAGTATGAACAGCAGCACCAGCAGATTGGCCAGGCTGTAGAGGGACACGGCTCGCTCGGCGGAGGGCTGTTTCCCGACGTGGAGGTAGTCGGTGTTGTTGATGTTGTTGCAGAGGTGCGGCAGGTGCAGCCGGTGGTGGTGGTGGAAAACGCGAAAGCAATTCAGCAAACTTGTTATCGAGCTTTTTTTTAAACGTCTTCTCCATGCCATCTATCTTCTCCATGGCCTCGTCAAATCTGTTTAGCACATCTTGCACCTGTCCACTCATCATTTGCTGAAACTTATCATGAAGCTCCTTGTTCGTCAAGTTCTCCCAGTCAGTCTTGTCCGCTTGTGATCCTGGCATGGTTAGCAGCAATAGAAACACACAAGAATATGATCCTACAGACTACTAACAAGTGGTGGTGGTGGCTGGTGTCACAAATCCGTCAAGCAAATCTCAAATTCTTACCAGTTCTTACCCAGCAGCAGGCGGTGATCGGCAACCGTTGTAGTCAAAACTCTCAAAGCTTGGATAGAGCGATTACCAGGGAGAGTCAAACGCATGATGTAGATGTATGTGGAGCTGGGAAGGATTTTAATATGGTAGCAAAAAGGGTCAGCAATAATCAATTCAGAGATGCAAAGTTGAATAAACGCTCAACGAGGGTACTGTGCTGGTCCTAGGCTAGACCGTGCTAGAGACGCGAGCCTAGAACACTAACAAAATCATGGCGCTGCACGTAAACAAGGGAGGAGCACACTCTGAATTTTTTTCTCTTTTTTTTTCTTTTTTTTGCACTTTTTTTCCTCTTTTTTTTGCTCGGCAACAAATTTTTTTCGAAAAAGTCTACAAATGGTCTAAAAACTTCCTAGCTAGAATTTTCCAGACTTAGTTTTTCTTTTGAAACTGGAACTATTTTTCTTCTGCGGATGGCTCGGATGTTGGGGAATCCTACTCTGTCACGACTCAGAGTATCGCGTGATCTGGAAATCGAGAACAAAGCAACAATTACTGGACTCGGACTAGTACTCGTGGCGGAGACGAATCTGGTGGAAACTCTGACTGGTGGCGGATATTTGCAGGGCGATGGAACACGGACTGGTGGCGAATCGGTGATGGAGGTGGACTCGGATTAGCATGATGGCGGTGGATATGTGGTATATGGTAGCGGTGATGACGATAGTGGTATATGGCAGCGGTGATGACGATGGTGGTATATGGTAGCGGTGATGATGATGATGCGGTGGTGATATATGGCAGCGGCGACGTGACAACCTGTGAACAGAACTCGAAACTCTAAAGGACTAGACGCTAAGACCAGCAACTTGACACGACGATGCAACCGCAAATTCAACAAAGCAAATACAGAAAAGATTATGCAAAGGCTCAGATTGGTTCGGATAGGATGAACTAACCCTAATTTTTTGGCTTTTTCGTGGACTGTAGGTATGAAAAACAAACTCGGTCTAAACTATGAAAAACTGTAAAATCTCACCGAGCAACCTGAAAATCTGATACGACTTGATAGAGGCAAAGGTGTCGCGATGTTTCGATGAGATAGCAATCGTTTTCTGTGAGAGTTGACTTTGATGATCCGACTACGAACGTGCGAAGACGTCGCGCCTTAGCAATCGCTAAACCAACTTCCGAGGGGTTATTGACCACGCCGGAGCATGATCAACCTGACCACGAGGGTCTATTTCCTGCGAGCAAACGAAGAACAAGCAAGAAACTGAGATTGCAATCTGGATATTGCGAATAAAAGAGGAAAGCTTTATTAATGAAGGTGGGGTTCTGTGACGCCTTGGTCTGGTCGTTGAACACAAACGAAGTACGTGAAGTTGCAGCTAAGGTGAACTTTTGATCTAAACAAAACCCAAAGTCTAAACGGTGCCCTAAGGGCTGTATATATGGAGGAAGAGGGGGAATTTCGTGGCCCTTGGAGAAGGGGTCTGAAACCAACCCTATCTCTTGTTTCCCCACACATACGGACTCTAAAAACAGCCTATACTTATGTATTTCGAAATTACATGGGCCTGCCCAATAATAAGGTGACGCAACACCTAGAATAGCCTCTGGACGAAATTTATGAAGTGGCATCTTGTATATTTCGTCCAAGGCTTCATTCACTCCTTATGGTGGCTTCAAAGTCCTGAAATCATCACTTGTAACTCCGTTTTTGTTCCCCTTGCGCATGCCATCAACTCCATGCTTGTTATTGCTCCAATGTTCATCCTTCTCCAAGCTAGGCCCTTCATTTGTAAGCAAAACAAATGTATCCAATTTAGGCAGCATCATATTCTCATGAACATTAGAATCATTACCAAGAAACGAAAGTACCTGGTAATTTAATTGGCGTGCACGAGCTCTAGTAATTAGTCCATTATTTGTAACAGTAGGGGCTGTGGGTGTAACAATGGTATTGATGTCCTCATCACCTTTACATGCTTTGAGCAAGAAGAAAGCACCCTTTGTTTGGGGACCATCTCAACATAGCGCATTCAATGAGCTTAAGAATTTGCTTACTCATGCTCCCGTACTTGCATTACCCAACTTTGACAAACCTTTTGAAATTCATTGCGATGCTAGTGGTAATGGCATAGGAGGTGTGTTAACGCAAGAGAAGCGCCCCATAGCATATTTTAGTGAGAAACTTTCTGGGGCGCAACTCAATTACCCTATCTATGACAAAGAGCTATATGCTTTAGTCTGTGTTTTGCATGAATGGGAACATTACCTTCGCCCTCATGAATTCATCATCCACACCGATCATGAAACACTTAAATATCTTAAGGGTCAAACTAAGTTGAACAAGCGTCATGCTAAGTGGAGTGAATTTATTGAGTCTTTTCCTTATGTCATCAAGTATATTAAAGGTAAAGAGAATGTCGTGGCGGATGCACTTTCCCGTATATGCATGCTTGTTACTCAAATTGAATTGAATGTCATTGGCTTTGAGCACATAAAAGACTTGTATGAGCATGATCCTACTTTTGCCATTCCTTATGCCAAATGTTTGACACATACATCTTGGGAACGCTATTACATCAAAGATGGATATCTTATGAGAGCTAACAAACTTTGCATCCCCGAGTCTTCTCTTCGTTTGTTGCTTTTGCAAGAATCTCATGGAGGAGGACTAATGGGACATTTTGGTCGCGACAAGACCCTTGCTACGCTCTCTGAGAACTACTTTTGGCCTAAGATGTTTCGCGATGTTAACCGCTTCACCAATCAATGCTCTACATGTCGCAAAGCTAAGTCTAAAGCTCAACCTCATGGCCTTTACATGCCACTTCCATTTCCATATCAACCATGGGAAGATATTAGCATGGATTTTGTGCTTGGTTTACCTAGAACTAGAAATGGCAAGGATTTCGTTTTTGTTGTTGTGGACCGGTTCTCCAAAATGGCTCATTTCATTCCTTGCAACAAGATAGACGATGCTTCACATGTTGCCAATCTCTTTTGTAGGAAAATCTTGCGACTTCATGGAGTGCCAAAGACAATTATCTCGGACCGCGACGTCAAGTTTTTGAGTTACTTTTGGAAGACTTTATGCGCCAAGATCGGAATCAAGCTACTATTCTCCATGGCATACCATCCACAAACAGACGGCCAAACGAAGGTGACGAACCGTACACTCTCCGCTCTACTACGCGTGTTGATAAAGAAGAACATCAAGGAGTGGGAGGAGTGCCTACCTATCGCCGAGTATGCCTACAACCGTGCAAGACATTCGACTACCGGCAAGTCCTCTTTCGAGGTCGTTTATGGTTTCAACCCGTTGTCCCCATTGGACATTCTTCCTCTACCTCTACAAGAGCGCACCAACATGGATGCGAGTGCCCGAGTCAACCACCTCAAGAAGATGCATGAAGATACAAGGCACACCATCGAGCGCCAAGTACAACGACTTGCGACCAAGCTCAACGTCAACAAGCAACCCATGATATTCAACATTGGAGATCTTGTGTGGCTACACCTTCGCAAGGACCGCTTCCCCAACGAACGCAAGTCCAAACTTCTACCACGAGCCGATGGACCCTTCAAGGTGCTTGCACGCTACAACAACAACGCATACAAGATCGACATCCCATGCGACAAGTACAACGTGAGCGACGTCTTCAATGTCAAGGATCTGATGTAGGGCGGAACCCTACGTGGATGATCTTTCACGTTGGAGCGGATCCTACGGGGAATCACGAAGAACACGCGAAAGAACAAGAGGGAAACACGGAGAAAACGAGAGAGGAATCGCTAAACCAACAAGAGATCAATGACACAAGTGCTAGATCGATGAACACAAAGGGAGATACATGATTCAAGGTCAACAAAGGACGATACAAACGGTAGCCGTTCTTCTCCGTGAGGAGGTCTTGATGGGGGCCACCCAAGAGGGGGTCTTGAATCCAAGGTGGATCTTCTCCGAAGAGGGGCCGCGGTCTCTCTCGTCGAGTAGATCCGGTATGGATGAGTGAAGCTCTATCTAATGAGCTAAATCAACGCTAACCTAGAAAGAGGAAGGGGATGGAGTATATATAGTCTAGGGGGGCGAAGAGGTACATGGGTCTCGGCCCTTTACTGTGCGCAGACAGGCGGAGCCGGATGTCCGGGCGTCGGCCCGGATGTCCGGGGCTTCAGGAGGCGCCGGATGTCCGGGCTGGGGGCCGGATGTCCGGGCTGGCCTGGGTCTTCCAGACGCATTCGGGTGCGGGGCGCCGGATTTCCGGGCGAGGGGCCGGATATCCGGGGCTTCGTGGGAGGCCGGATGTACGGGGCCTGGGGGCCGGATGTCCGGGCCCTGTAGGTTTGCGGCGGCTGTGATGGGCGCCGGATGTCCGGGCTGGGGGCCGGATGTCCGGGCTCTGCAGGCTTTCTCCGGTTCCTCTCGTCGTGTTCCTTCATCCTTGTACTTGGGGACTTGTCCATCATTCCGAGCATCTCCGAGAGGGTCTCCTTGGTACCTAGGCATGCATAGAGTCCTCGCCTTAGGTAGCAACCATGTCTCACACGAATGGAAAGGGGAAGCATGTAGGAACGGGTTCACCTTGTGTCCAATGGCGAATAGTCGAGGTCTCATCTCATGTATCCTTGGGGCTTGGAGAGTAGTCGGAGTGTACATGGTGATGAACGTGGGATGCTCCGCATGATGTCCCCTCCCTTGGGAAAGATCCGACCTCGGATCGTGATCGTCATCACCATGGAAACGGTTGTCGTAGACGGACTTGTAGTTGGACAAAGTTGAAGACATGGCGCAATCCAAGTAGTCCAAGGTGTCGCCGGAGTGATAGACATGCAAAAAGAGCAAACACAAGAAACACTCGGAAATACAATGGTTAGCGCACCCAAAGTGTCCATCATGTAAGAATGAGTCCGTCCATAGGAATTGTTCATGACAAGGCATGAGATGCTTATCCAAATGATGTAAAATGACATGTAAAGCATTCATGGGAACCAAAGCATGGTGCATAAAGCGACAAATTCTACCATTGTGCAAAATGATGTCATAGAGAGACGGTTTATCAATAGCATGAATATGGCAATGGATTCTCAACATGTGTATGATATCATGCAATTGATGATGGGCAATATGATCATGATGTATGAATATGCCATCAAGGAAGATCACAACAAATTTGCTAAGAAAATGCACAAGCTCATATATCATGGATGACATGGGAAGAGGTGCAACAAGACAATCAAAATGTGTGTCAATCCATGCATAGGGTGCAAACTTGTGGTGAGAATGGTATGTCCATCGAGCATGACATGTATGAGCACAATCAACAAATATGGAGATGGTGGTGTACCAATGCTCGATGTCGTGGCATGAGTGGAATTCCGAAGGTGCATCCAAGTCCAAGCGCTCCTCAATGTAAAGGTCCATAGAGCCAATCTCCAATGTCGCTCCTCCGTCCGTGAGATGTATCATGTAGACAACAAGAAGGAAACAACAATGAAAGAGTGACCCATCCAATATGCAAACTTGAGGATGGCTCAAAGGGAAGGAGTTCACCTTTATGAGGATGTCGAAAATGTTGGTGTCGCACATCGTGTATGCCTTCACATAACCAATATGTCTCATGACGGGAATGCCTTGTGAATCCTTCAAAATGAAAGAACATGACAAACACTCGGAAAAACAAATGAGGTTAGCGGAAGTGCAAAACCTATCATTCGTGTGGTAAGATACCCAACAAGTGTATGCATCATGCTCATCATAAGAAAG
>CAJFDF010000154.1:58618-77480 GCA_904067115.1 Aegilops sharonensis
TGTGTATGGCTTCCTACCTCGTGCACCTATTGATTTGTTGCCTCTTCCATCTTCGGAGAAGGTTAATTTTGATGCTAAAGAACGTGCTGAATTGATTTTAAAAATGCATGAGTTAACTAAGGAAAACATTGAGCGTATGAATGCTAAATATAAACTTGCTGGAGATAAGGGTAGAAAACATGTTGTGTTTGCACCTGGAGATCTTGTTTGGTTACATTTGCGTAAGGATAGGTTTCCTAAATTGCGCAAATCAAAGCTAATGCCACGTGCTGATGGTCCATTTAAGGTGTTAGAGAAAATAAATGATAATGCATATAAATTTGAGCTGCCTGCAGATTTTGGGGTTAGTGCCACTTTTAACATTGCAGATTTGAAGCCTTATTTGGGTGAGGAAGATGAGCTTCCGTCGAGGACGACTTCATTTCAAGAAGGGGAGGATGATGAGGACATCAATACCATTGTTACACCCACAACCCCTGCTGCTATACATACTGGACCAATTACTAGAGCTCGCGCACGCCAATTGAATTATCAGGTACTTTCGTTTCTTGGTAACGATTCCAATGTTCATGAGAATATGATGCTGCCTAAATTGGATACATTTGTTTTGCTTACAAATGAAGGGCCTACCATGGACAAGAAAGATGAACCTTGGAGCAAGTTCAAACATGGAGATGTTGGCATGCGCAAGGGGAACAAGAACGGAGTTACAAGTGATGATTCCAGGACTTTGAAGCCACCTTAATGAGTGCATGAGGCCTTGGACAAAATATACAAGATGCCACTTCATAATATTCGTCCATAGGCTATTCTAGGTGATGCGTCTCCTTATTATTGGGCCAGGCCCATGTAATTTCGAAATACTTAAGTATAGGCTGTTTTTAGAGTCCGTATGTGTGGGGAAACAAGAGTTAGGGTTGGTTTCGGACCCCTCCCTCAAGGGCCACGAAATTCCCACCTCTTCCTCCATATATACAGCCCTTAGGGCGTCGTTTAGACTTTGGGTTTTGTTTAGATTAAAAGTTCGCCATAGCTGCAACTTCACGTACTTCGTTTGTGTTCAACGACCAGACAAAGGCGTCACAGAACCCCACCTTGATCAATAAAGCTTTCATCTTATATTCGCAATATCCAGATTGCAATCTCAGTTTCTTGCTTGTTCGTCGTTTGCTCGCAGGAAACAGGCCCTCGTGGTCAGGTTGATCGTGCTCTGGCGTGGTCAATAACCTTTCGGAATTGATTTAGCGACTGCTAAGGCGCGACGTCCTCGCACGTTCGTAGTCGGATCGTCAAAGTTGACTTCCTCCAAAGCGAAAACCAACATCTCATCGGAAGACGGGACACCTTTGCCTCTATCAATGGTGATGAGGATTTCGATCCGAGGTCGGATCTTTCCCAAGGGAGGGGAGATGATGCGGAGCATCTTACGATCATCCCCATGTACACTCGAGCATACGCCATTGGACCTAAGGTGAACCCGTTCCTACATGCTTCCCCTTTCCACTCGTACGAGACGTGGTTGCTACCGAATGCAAAGATGCTACATGTGCTTAGGAACCAAGGAGACGACAATGGAGATGCTCGAGGAATACGCCAAATCCACACGGAAACGGATCAAGAAGTGCCTCAAGTGGAGTCGCCGCGGAGCTACAGCGGCCGGACATCCGGCTCCACGAACTAGAAGAAGACCAGAGAGAGACCGAAGCCAGGCGACTCTACAGCGGCCGGACATCCGGCCGACCCCCGGACATCCGGCGCCCCGCGACGGGCCAGACATCCGGCGCCTGCCCGGAAATCCGGCGCACGCTATCCAGAGAGCAGAAGCATCGGCCACTCCAGCCCAGACATCCGGCCCGCTAGCCCGGACATCCGGCACCTCGTGAAGGCCCGGACATCCGGCCCGACGCCCGGACATCCGGCCTCCCCTACCTGCGTGCAGTGCATCCGGGCCGAGGCCCATGTACCCCTTCGCCCCTTAGACTATATATACTCCCCTCCACCTACGTTTTAGGGTTAGCATTGATTTAGCTCAAGTTAGAGATAGAGCTTCGCTCATCCATCGGATCTCCTCCTCGTGAGAGACCGCGGCCTCTTTGGAAAAGATCCTATCGGATTCAAGACCCCCTCGTGGGAAGATCCCCTTGTGGATTCAAGCCCTCCTCGCGGAGAAGAACGGTTCCTTTGTATCCTCTACCTTTGTTGACTTTGGATCTCGCGTATCTCTTTGTGTTCTTTGATCTAGCATTTGTGTGACCGATTCCTTGTTGGTTGAGTGTTTGCCCTCGTTCCTCCCCGTGATTTCCTCGTGTTCTTCCGCTCGTTCTTCGTGTCTCCCCGTAGGATCCACTCCAAACGTGAAAGATCGACGCTATAGGGTTCCGCCCTACATCATAACTCTTGTTTCCCCACGCATACGGACTCTAAAAACAGCCTATACTTAAGTATTTCGAAATTACATGGGCCTGGCCCAATAATAAGGTGACGCAACACCTAGAATAGCCTATGGACGAATATTATGAGGTGGCATCTTGTATATTTTGTCCAAGGCTTCATGCACTCATTATGGTGGCCTCAAAGTCCTGAAATCATCACTTGTAACTCCGTTCTTGTTCCCCTCGCGCATGCCATCATCTCCATGCTTGGTCTTGCTCCAGTGTTCATCCCTTTTATCCATGAAAGGCCCTTCATTTGTAAGCAAAACAAATGTATCCAATTTAGGCAGCATCATATTCTCATGAACATTAGAATCATTACCAAGAAACGAAAGTACCTGATAATTTAATTGGCGTGCGCGAACTCTAGTAATTGGTCCAGTATGTATAGCAGCAGGGGCTGTGGGTGTAACAATGGTATTGATGCCCTCATCACCTCGGAGACGTGCCTCCATCGGAGAAGATCCTTCCAAGCGGATTCAAGACCCCCTCTTGGGTGGCCCCATCAAGACCTCCTCACGGAGAAGAACCGGTTACCTTTGTATCGTCCTTTGTTGGACTTGGATCTTGTATCTCACCTTTGTGTTTATCGATCTAGCGCATGTGTGATCTATTCTTGTTGGTTGAGTGATTTCTCTCGTGTTTCTCTTGTGTTTCCCCTCGTTATCCCCTCGTGTTCTTCGTGTTCCTCGTTGGGATCCGCTCCTTTCATGAATGATCGGCCATCTAGGGTTCTACCCTACATCAAAAGTTGTATTCACGGTCTGTCCCGCGATGTTGTATCCATAAACCGGCAACAATTTTGCCACAAAAACTCCATTGGATCTCCATGACCCACCAAAACAATCACAACCAAAAGTTGTATGCACCCATAACCCACTTGCAGGGTTCGTCAACATTTCAGACACAAGATCCGGCTTGTAAAATTGAGTTCCGGACGATTTTATGCTTGAAGTATTGATGTAGGGTGGAACCCTAGATGGCGAAAGGACCGGATCCCTACGAAGAACGTGATGAACACGAGGGGAAACACGAGGGAAACACGAGAGGAACACGAGAGAAATCACTCAATGATGAGGACATCAATACCATAGTTCCACAGCCCCTGCTGCTATACATACCGGACCAATTACTAGAGCTTGCGCACGCCAATTAAATTATCAGGTACTTTCGGTTCTTGGTAATGATTCTAATGTTCATGAGAATATGATGCTGCCTAAATTGGATACATTTGTTTTGCTTACAAATGAAGGGCCTATCATGGATAAGAGGGATGAACACTGGAGCAAGACTGATGTAGGGCGGAACCCTAATCGGGGATCTTTCACGTTTGGAGGGGATCCTACGGGGAAAACACGACGAATGGGCGGAAGAACACAAGGAAAAACACATAAGAGGAACACTAAACCGGCAAGTTTCGATTACACAAGGGCTAGATCACCGAACACATAAGGTAGCACAAGATTCAAAATCAACAAAGGAAAGATACATGAGTAGCCGTTCTTCTCCGTGAGGAGGTCTTGATGGGGTCCACCCTAGAGGGGGTCTTGAATCCCTTGGAAGGATCTTCACCGAGGAGGCGCGATCTCCGAGGAGAAGGTAACCAAGTGGATGAGCAAGGGCTCTCACACGAAATATGAGCTAAACCAATGCTAACCCTAACTAGGAGGAGGTGGGGGAGTATATATAGTTTACGGGGCGAAAGGGTACACGGGCCTCGGCCCAAGTGGCTGCGCGCAGGCAGGGCCGGAAGTTCCGACCAGGGCCGGAAGTTCCGGGCGACGGAAGATCCGGGCAGGGTCCGGCCTAAGCCGAGAGTTGGCGCGGGTGGAGCTGGGCTGGCTTCCGGGTGCCGGAAGGTCCGGGACGGGTTCCGGGCAGGTTCCGAGCTAACCAGATAGTTGGCACGCCCGGGCTTGTTGATGTCGTCAGAGGCCGGAAGTTCCGGGCTGTCCAGAGAATTGACGCCTGTCGTTTCTTCTTCAGCTCCTGGTTCCTTGGCCTGAACGTTGTACCTGATCACGCATAGCGTCTCGGACTTAGGTAGTAGCCATGTCTCACTGGAAGAAAAGGGGTACTCGAGTAGGAGTGATGTCACCTCGGATTGAATAGCACGAGCTCTTGCTCTTGTCGTGGGTCCACTTGGAGCTTGGATAGTCGATGGAAGGTCCATGGGGATGACCGAAGGATGCTCCGCATCATCTCCCCCCCCCCCTTGTGAAAGATCCGACCTCGGATCAAAATCCTCATCACCATGGTACGGCGCGAGGTCCTTGACGTTGAAGATGTCGCTCACATTGTACTTGTCTCGTGGTAGGTCGATCTTGTAGGCGTTGTCGTTGTAGCGTGCTAGCACCTTGAAAGGTCCATCGGCTCGAGGGAGAAGCTTGGACTTGCGTTCGTTGGGGAAGCGGTCCTTGCGAAGGTGTAGCCACACTAGATCACCAATGTTGAAGACCATGGGTTGCTTGTTGACGTTGAGCTTGGTCGCTAGTTGTTGTCCTTGGCGCTCGATTGTGTGCCTTGTATGCTCATGCATCTTCTTGATGTAGCTTGCCCTTGCACTCGCATCCATGTTGGTGCGCTCTTGTAGAGGAAGTGGTAGAATGTCCAATGGTGACAACGGGTTGAAGCCGTAGACGACCTCGAAGGGGGACTTGCCGGTAGTCGAGTGTCTTGCACGATTGTAGGCATACTCGGCGATGGGTAGACATGCCTCACACTCCTTGATGTTCTTCTTGATCAAGACGCGAAGTAGAGTGGAGAGTGTGCGGTTCGTCACCTCCGTTTGGCCGTCAGTTTGAGGATGGTATGCGGATGAGAAGAAGAGCTTTATTCCGAGCTTGGTGCATAGGGTCTTCCAAAAGTAACTCAAGAACTTGACGTCACGATCGGAGACGATTGTCTTCGGTACTCCATGGAGTCGCAAGATTTCCCTACAAAAGAGATTTGCAATGTGTGAAGCATCGTCTATCTTGTTGCAAGGAATGAAATGTGCCATCTTGGAAAATCTATCCACAACAACAAACACGGAATCCTTTCCATTTTGGGTTCTAGGCAAACCAAGTACAAAATCCATGCTAATGTCTTCCCAAGGTTGATAAGGAATAGGAAGAGGCATGTAAAGACCATGGGATTGAGCTTTAGACTTAGCTTTGCGACATGTAGAGCATCGGTTGGTGAAGCATGAGATGTCTCGAAACATCTTGGGCCAAAAGTAGTTCTTGGAGAGCGTGGCAAATGTCTTGTCGCGTCCAAAGTGTCCCATGAGTCCGCCTCCATGAGCCTCTTGCAAAAGGAGCAAACGAAGAGAAGACTCGGGAATGCATATTTGTTAGCTCTCATAAGATAACCATCCTTGATGTAATATTGTTCCCAAGAAGTATGCGTCGAACACTTAGCATAAGGAATAGCAAAAGATGGGTCGTTAGCATACAAGTCTTTTATGTGCTCAAAGCCTATAACATTCAACTCAAGTTTAGTGCATGCGAGAAAGTGCATCGGCAACTACATTTTCCTTACCCTTAATGTACTTGATGACATAAGGAAAAGATTCAATAAATTCACTCCATTTGGCATGACGCTTGTTCAACTTAGTTTGACCTTTTCAGTACTTAAGCGTTTCATGATCGGTATGGATGACAAACTCATGAGGTCTAAGGTAATGTTCCCAAACATGTAGCACACGCACTAGAGCATATAATTCCTTGTCATAGATGGGATAGTTAAGTTGAGCACCGGAGAGTTTTTCACTAAAATATGCAATTGCTCGTTTTTCTTGCATCAAAACTCTGCCAATTCCGGTACCACTTGCATCACAATGAACCTCAAAAGTTTTGTCAAAATTGGGCAAAGCAAGAATCGGAGCATGAGTAAGTAAAGACTTGTGATGCGGAGCATCCTACAGTCATCACCATGTCAAGAGTCCGTTTGGCAAGTGACACGTGCGACCTCTACTTCACATACACAAAGGTGAATCTTCTCCTTTACACGTGCTCACTTGACCCCTTTGAGGATGGTATACTACTTGACCCTCCACTCATGTGCATGCATAGGTGTTGCCGGAGCTTCATGGACGACCAGGAGGAGTGCAAGCGCCAAGGATCACCTACACCATCCGCGAGGGAAGCGTGGAAGAGAAGGAAGAAGAAGCCTGGACAAGCTTCTGGAAAGCCCGGAACTTCCGGCCGCTGCCCGGAACTTCTGGCTCCGATGCATCGAAGCCGTCCGAGAGTGTGCCAACTCTCTGGATAGCCCGGACCCTGCCCGGACCTTTGCCCGGAACCTCCGGCGCCCGGACCTTCCAGCTGTCCCCGTAACTTCCGGCCCTGCCTGCGCGCAGACACTCGGGCCGAAGCCCATGTACCCTTTCGCCCCTCACTTACCCCTTCGTGGCTACCACTATATATACTCATTCCCCTCCTCCATTCTAGGGTTAGCAAATATGATAGCTCATTCTTAGGTGAGCTTTGCTCCTACCTCTACTCTCGAGAGAGAGAGAGAGACCACTACTCCATTGGAGGCCAAGACCTCCATCTAGGAGAAGATCCTGCGGGATATATCATCAAGACCCCCTCTTGGGCGGCCCCCTTCAAGACCTCCTCACGGAGATGAACCTTGTATCTTTCCCTTTGTTGTTCATGTACCTTGTGGATCTTGCGTGTTTGATTGTCTAGAGGATGTGTGATTGGACTTGTTCTTGAGTGTTTCCCCTTGTGATTTCTCCCCGTTCTTCCCCGTGTTCTTCGTGCTCTTCGAGGGATCCCACTCCAAACGTGAAAGATTGGCCTACACCGGGTTAGTCCCGTATCATATGGTATCGTGAGCCACGTTGATCACTTTTTGGAGCCCCTACCCTTTGTTTTCTAGCTCGATTTTGTTGATTTCGTCCTAAATCCGAAAACTCCCACAAAAATAGCCCCCCAAATTTTTTGTGATTTGTTGGTTTTGAGGATGTTTTGTTGATTTTGATCCATGGATTCGTTGTGTTTCAAGTGGATCTAGCTTTACACCATCATTTTCCCCCTTTCCATCCACGAAATCTCCCCAATTTTGACCTTGGAAATCATGTTTTCCGCCCCCGTTCTCAGATCTGGAATTTAGGGTTCGTCCCGGAAGAAATTCCACGACCCCCGGAACTTCCGGCCTCCCCCGGAACTTTCGTCCTTACCCCGGAACTTCCGGGCTAAACAGAAAGTTTACCCCAAAAATCCCCCTGACCCCCGCACTTTTTCCGTGACCCCCGGAACTTCCGGCCACCCCCCGGAACATCCGGAGCCCGGAACTTCCGGCCATAGGCCCGGAACTTCCGGCCTAACCAGAAACTTTCCCCGAAATTTCAGCATCAGCCTTCTTCACCGTTTTCATCATAACTTTTCACTCCGAACTCCGATTTGAGTGTTCTTTGGCTCGTTTTGAAGCTATCGACGTGCCCGAAGTCCTCACCTTGGTTTCACCACCTTTTGACACCATCAAATTTTTGGTACTTTGGCATCTTTGCCTAGTTCTTCCACTACATCATCCGCAATACCACCATAGCCTTCCGCAACCTAACCCTTTTTGTTCCCCATAGCATTTGAGGTTGTTTGAGTAGTGACTTGAGTCTCCTAAGGTTTTTCGGCTACTTAGGGACGATTGCTTCCTTATCAACCACCACCACCACTTCCGCATAGGCTGGCCCACCATACACTTCCGCAACCCCAACTTAACCCAATCATGTTTGTGTTGTGAGTTGTGTCTCCTAAGGTGTTTCGGCTACTTAGGGACGTGCTTTCTAATTTGACTCCGTGTATAGCCCATCATACACTTCCACTACCATAACTCGGTCAACTTCGGCTACTCGGGTTTCCACCAATACTTCCGTTTTGCCAAGTGCAAACCACCACCGCATTCCCGCTACCACCATTTGGCATTTGACGTTTGAGATTTTGAGTTCGCGGTTTTTCCGTTTCCTAAGGTGTTTCGGCTACTTAGGAACGAGTCTCCATCATCTTGGTATCTACATCAAGAACACTGCCACTCATCATCGCAAAGGACGGTAACCTCGATGTATTCCCTTGCAATTGCATTGTTAACCTCTAGCCCATTTTGCGTTACTTGCCTATCGAGACTAGCCATTTGAGTATTGCCGACAACGTTACTTGTGCACATTAGTGATCATACTTCCCATAACATACATACCATACCATCGTGGTGCATATATTGGTATCGTATCTTGTGTCACAAGTTTGTTCCCGCATATACACAATTGCTATCTTGGTTTGTGCATTGTGCAAAAGTGGCCATACAAAAAAAAGAATAAGCTCTTAAGCAAAAAGAAAGAGAGCAAAGAAGCTTGTACGCAAGAGCCATAGCATCATACCACAATACATCATATGGTATCATACTTGATCATTTTGTGAGAAACACCGGGAACCATACATACATAGCATACTTGGGATAGAGAGTTTATCCATTCTGCATCTTGTAGGTTGTGCACAAGTGTCGTATCCGCCTATTGAGCAATCGTGCTAGCGTCTCTCTTGAGTTGTGCAACATGAGCGTTTTGGTGGATTCCACATTTTGAGCTCATTCCTTGGTTGCACGACCCAATTTATCTATCCGTGTGTGTGTTTCCGTGTGCCACATATTGCTATTGGTCTACTTGTTTCGCTTGCGAATTTGTGAATCTCTTTCAACATTATTGACTCTTGCTAACATTTTGCATCAAATTTTTGTGCCACTATCCTCACCGAGCTCTACCATAAGCTTTACTTGATAGGTGTGAGTGAACAAGTCTGGTACCAATTCCACTATTCTTTCATCTCACATTGAGTGAAACGGGATACATCCTCAACTTTGGGAAAAGGTAACTTGGTATTTTTTATCTCATTTCCTACTCACCTCTACTCGAGTCTTGTGATGGATAGGCAAGGCATTTCACCTTCGGTCTACAACAACGACGACGAGTTCGACGCCACGAACAACAACTCCGACGCCAAGATGCAAGCTCAAATGGAGGAGATCAAAGCCCTCATCAAGGCCTACAAGCGATCTTCCTCATCTTCGAGAAGACGCTCAAGAGCACATGCTTCCGAGCTACCATCTCCGGGAAGATCACATCGGCATCGACACCATCACCACCAAGAACGTGAAGGTCAAGAGCTCTACATCAACAACCGCTCAATGACTTCACCATCTCCCTAGGCATCTTCTCCTACGGACAAACGGCATCTTCACCAACAAGCACCCCAAGACGACGCTCAAGAGAAGCTCCCCAAGCTCAAGTCCGCGACTTCCACGAGCTACTACGACCTCGACATCGACCACACGATTCCTTTCTATGGGACTTACGAACCCGAGGAGTATCTCGAGTGGGAGCGCTTAATGGACAACTACCTCGCTACATCAAGTTCCTCCCGAAGATCAAGTGAAGTACGCCACAAGAAACTTCCACGACTACGCCTCGACATGGTGGCTTCACACACCTCCGGAGTACTACGACATGAGTTGGCCCAAGACGAAGAGAGCTTTGCGGCAAGAGTTTGTGCCTCCAACCTACATGGAACAACTTCGACGCCAATTGGATAACACCATCCAAGGATCCAAGTCCATCGACACGTACTTCAAGGAGATGAAGATTGCCTTGCGACGAGCCGGCGTGGACGACCCCATTTCGATGAAGTTCCACTTCATAATGGGATTGCACAACGACATCTCCAAGACCATCTTCCTCGAGAATTACAAGTCCATCGACGACTACTACATTGGTGCTCTCAAGGCGGAACAAGAACTCAAGAAGGCCAAGGCTTCTCCACCCCAAGCAAACTTCGCGGCGACCAAGCTCTACGACAAGCATGAGGCTAGTACCACCAAGATGTCGAAGCCAGACGAGCTCCAAGACCATGCTCGCAAGTTTGACTTCACCGCCATCCCTCTTTGTGGCATTGATGATGCAGAGTCTACTTCGACTCTTTTTCAAGATGGTGCGGCGACAAGTACGACTACGGAGACCTTCAAGGACCAAGCTTTGGAGGCAAGCGACAAGGTGGCGAGCCAGGATGATGCTTCCATCTTAGGAGGCGAGAGTGATGATGTGCCATCTTCGGCCTTCATCCACGGCGACGGTGACGAGATGATCGACCATGGGATTTTCCCTTCGGTCATGGAGGAGCGTGATGATGTGTCATCTTCGGCCTTCATCCATGGCGACGATGATGAGATGGTTGAGCATGGGATTTTCCCTTCGACCACGGCGACGTATGATGACTTGAGTGACTTGTGCCACCATATTGAGAGTGAGAGTGACTTCACCACTTGCCCCATATATGATGAGTTGCCCCAATTCCCATGTGAGGAGAGCCACAACCCCCACCACTTGAGTGAGATGAGTGACTCCACCATACATGAGATTGAGTGCACCTACTTTGACGGAGTGAGTGAACCACCACATAGAGAGAGTGAGATAGTTGATAGGTCTCGTGAGGCCATTTGCATTTCTAACAACTTGACCTCTACCTCTATGGTGTCTTCTCATTTGGTGCTAGGTCCCATTTATGACGACGCGCCGATCCTCGACGACTTCGTCCTCCCTTTGGACAACAAGATGGCCATGGTGGAATATGATGCACCCCCCACATGGTTCCATCAAGATGAAGATGACCATTATTTGGTCTTTCCCACCTCACCTACACAACTTGAGTGGAATGACAAAGGTAACAAAGGTAGTCCCACTAGTGGACATTCTTGACATTGCTTGCTTGCATGATGTTGATCCACCTAGTACCTTGCTTCATTCTAGTATGATTTCCCCATATGATGATTTGCCCATTTTTTATGAGTACGATGATTCTCATGTGGAGTCTATTAGTTGTGATGCCATGTTACATAGGATTTCTTGTGACAATTCTTTAGGTCACATCATGTTTGCTAATCCGCTTGACTTGTCATATGCTATGCATGAGATCCATATATGTCTTATTTGCAATCTCTTCATAGTGACTATGCAAAAGCCATTAAAATAAACCCAATTTGCACACATGGCATAGATGATAAGCCCATGGTTATTGGCATTTGTTTTTCTTGTGATGATATTGATATGCTCCCTTTGCATCATTTATCTCATATGCCATGCCATGCCCACCTAGCTTCAGATATGCATTGTTTTGGATGTAGTCCATTTTCTCCAAATGATGTTTCCAATATTGCTCATGAGGAGACCCCCATAGTTTCCTCATACATGTTAGGAGATTTTGATCCATCCCATCCATTGCATGATCCCAATAATTATGTGCACAATATGATCCCCATGCATCATAATGATATTGATGTGCCATATACTTGCATTCTCTATTTGTGTCCCCATTGTGTCATACATAATAACTATTCTTTCATGATGGATGACATGTTCTTATACCATGCATCAAATTTCTTTGAGCAATGCTTATCTTGTGCTAACTCAATTGTGCTCATACACATCATGATGGATGATGTGTACATTTACCACGCGCACAATTTTTTTGGTTTGTGTCTCTTTTATGTAGGTACCCATGAATACTTGCCAAGTTCGCAATCCCACGAGTTGACAAAACGAGCTCTAGAGAGCAATGATGATTTGGGATCCCAAGGATTGTCTTTACCACCGCTCTCTTCACGCAAAGACTTCACGCATTTCTTATACATGGCCCTCACTTGGCTATGGGTTGTTCTCCATTATATATCCTTTACCCATATTGACATGTCCACTTTGCATGATATGCCCATTCCTATGCCTTTGCCATGCATTTGTGACCCATGTTGTGCATTACACATGATGATTGATTCTAGTGCTTGTATGTGTATTTGCAAGCTTTGTGGAGATATCACTTGTTATTGCCATGTTCTATTCATGACCAATTCATATGATGATACTTTCATCTTGCTTTATATCCGTGCTTGCGATATGTCATGTGCATTGTCTATGCCTAGTATTTGCTCACATGACATGATTGCCATGATTTACTCTAGTGTGTTACATCTTCTCTCCACTAGTTTGCACGACTTGATCTCTATGCTTGGTCATGTTGCATCACCAATGATTCACACTTGCTCATCTCATGCGGTTGATGACAACCATCTATATGCTTTGCACATGATTGATATTGCTTCTTGTCATATATCTCCATGTGTTGCCTCTCCCATGCTAAATGACTTGCCATGTATGGAGTGCAACAATGCTCTTAATCTTGCACATGAGATTGCCCCCATAGCATTCTCGCATATATTTGGAGATCTTGATATAATTCTTGTGAAGCATACTTGCCATACTTCTTTGCACCATATACCTAGTGCCATGAATATCGCCATTGTTGCATCATATTATTCATGCACTTGTGCTTCTAATGGTTATGTGCAAAAGATGAGAACCATTGATGCGGAGCATCCCACGTTCACCCCCATGTACACTCCGACTACTCTCCAAGCCCCAAGAGGACATATGACGAGACCTCAACCATACGTGATGCGGAGCATCCCACGTTCATCCCCATGTACACTCCGACTACTCTCCAAGCCCCAAGGATACATAAGATGAGACCTCGACTATGCGCCATTGGACACAAGGTGAACCCATTCCTAAATGCTTCCCCTTTCCATTCTTGTGAGACATGGTTGCTACCTAATGCAAGGACACTATGCATGCCTAGGTACCAAGGAGACCCTCTCGGAGATGCTCGGAATGATAGACAAGTCCCCAAGTACAAGGATGAAGAGAAGCACGGAAAAAGGGCAAGTTCACCTTCAAGGCCCCGGACATCCGGCCAAGACCCCGGACATCCGGCCCCTGGAGATGCCAACACAGCAGCCGCAGCCCTTCCAGGAAAACTACAGGGCCCGGACATCCGGCCCCCAGGCCCCGGACATCCGGCCTCCCACGAAGCCCCGGAAATCCGGCCCCCAGCCCGGAAATCCGGCCTCGCCTATCCAGAGACCGCAGAAACTTGCCACGCCAGCCCGGACATCCGGCCTCCCCTGAAGCCCCGGACATCCGGCCCGACTCCCAGACATCCGGCCTCGCCTGTGTGTGAACAGTAAAGGGCCGAAGCCCATGTACCCTTTCGCCCCTGTAGACTATATATACTCCATCCCCTTCCTCTTTCTAGGGTTAGCTTAGGTTTAACTCATGTTTGTGTGAGAGCCTTGCTCATCCACTTGGTTACTTCTCCTCGGAGCTCAGGACCTCTTCGGAGAAGATCCCCCAAGCGGATTCAAGACCCCCTTCTAGGGTGGACCCCATCAAGACCTCCTCTCGGAGAAGAACGGCTACTCGTGTATCCTTACCTTTGTTGATTGTGGATCATATGTATCTCTTTGTGTTCGGTGATCTAGCACTTGTGTGATTGATTTCTTGTTGGTTGAGCGATCTCTCTCTCTCGTTTCCTCCGTGTTTCCCTTTGTTCTTCCGCGTGTTCTTCGTGATTCCACGTAGGATCCACTCCAAACGTGAAAGATCATCCACGTAGGGTTCCGCCCTACATCAATACGCCATAGGGCACAAGGTGAACTCACTCCTCTTCGAACCGTCACTTTCCACATGTGAGACATGGCTACTACCTCATGCATGGACCTTGCATACACTCAGGTACAACCGAGACGACCATGGAGGATCCAAGGACCAAGGCCAAGCATGGAAGAGGAGAAGGAAGAAGAAGCAGGGACAAGCTTCTGGAAAGCCCAGACCTTCCGGCCTGCCCGGAACCTCCGGCCCCCGGAGTCCAGACCAGTCCCGAGCGCGCCAACTCTCTGAATAGCCCGGAACCCGGCCGGAACCTTCCCGGAACTTTCGGAGCCGGAACTTCCGGCCCTGCCCAGAACTTCCGGCCTGCCTGCGTGCAAAGACTCGGGCCGAAGCCCATGTAACCCTTTCCCACTTACCCCTTCGTGGCTTAGACTATAAATAGACCACCCCCTCCTCCTAGTTAGGGTTAGCAATGGATTAGCTCATATTTTGTGTGAGAGCCTTGCTCATCCACTTGGTTACTTCTCCTCGGAGCCCGCGACCTCTTCGGAGAAGATCACCCAAGCGGATTCAAGACCCCTTCAAGGGAAGACAATCAAGACCTCCTCACGGAGAAGAACCCGGTTACCTCTTGTATCGTCCTTTGTTGATCGTGGATCGTGTATCTCTCCTTGTGTTCATCGATCTAGCGCATGTGTAATCGAATCTTGTTGGTTTGAGTGATTCTCTTGTGTTATCCCCCGTGATTTCCCTCGTCCTCTTCCGCTCGTTCTTCGTGTTTCCCCGTAGGATCCACTCAAAACGTGAAAGATCGTCCACATAGGGTTCCACCCTACATCATATGGTATCATGAGCCACGTTGATCACGTTTTTGGAGCCCCTACCCCGTGTTTTCTAGCTTGATTTTGGTTGTTTTCGTCCTAAATCCGAAAATCCCCACCAAAAATAGCCCCAATTTTTTTTGTGATTTGTTGGTTTGGATGATGTTTTGTTGATTTTGATCCATGGATTCGTTGTGTTTCAAGTGGATCTAGCTTTCCCCCATCATTGTCCCCCTTTCCATCCACAAAATCTCCCCAATTTTGACCTTGAAAATCGAGTTTTTTCGCCCCCGTTCTCTGATCTGGAATTTAGGGTTCGTCCCGGACGAAATTCCACGACCCCCGGAACTTCCGGCCTCCCCCGGAACTTCCGTCCTAGCCCCGAACTTCCGGGCTAAACAGAAAGTTTACCCCAAAAATCACCCTGACCCCATACTTTTTCCGCGACCCCCGGAACTTCCGGCCACCCCCCAGAACTTCCGGCGCCCGGAACTTCCGGCCACCCTCCGGAACTTCTGGCGCCCGGAACTTCCGGCCCTAACCCCGGAACTTCCGGCCTAACCCGAAACATTGCACAGAATTTCAGCATGAGCCTCTTTCACCGTTTTCATCATAACTTTTCACTCCGAACTCCGATTTGAGTGTTCTTTGGCTCGTTTTGAAGCTATCGACGTGCCCGAGGTCCTCACCTTGGTTTCACCACCTTTTGACACCATCAAATTTTTGGTACTTTGGCATCTTTGCCTAGGGCTTCCACCACATCATCCGCAATACCACCATAGCCTTCCGCAACCTAACCCATTTTGATCCCCATAGCATTTGAGGTTGTTTGAGCAGTGACTTGAGTCTCCTAAGGTGTTTAGGCTACTTAGGGATGGTTGCTCCTTCATCAACCACCACCATAACTTTCACATAGGCTTGCCCACCATACACTTCCGCCACCCAAACTTAACCCAATTTTGTTGTGTGTGAGCGTTGTGTCTCCTAAGGTGTTTCGGCTACTTAGGGACGGCAACTTCAACTCCGACTCTGTGTATAGCCCATCATACACTTCCAACAACATAACCCGGTCAACTTCGGCTACTCGGGTTTCCACCAATACTTCCGCAACCACCACCGCATTCCCGCTACCACCATTTGACTTTTGTCCTTGAGATTTTGAGTTGTGGTTTTTCCATTTCCTAAGGTGTTTCGGCTACTTAGGGACGAGTCTCCATCATCTTGGTATCTACATCAAGAACACCGCCAGTCATCATCGCCATTGACGGTAACCTCTATATCATCTTGTTATAGTGGTACCCCTCCATTGTATATTCCCCTTGCAATTGCATTGATAACCCCTAGCCCATTTTGCGTCACTTGCCTATCGAGATTAGCCATTTGAGTATTGCCGGCAACGTTACTTGTGCACATTAGAGATCATACTTCCCATAGCATACATACCATATCATCGTGGTGCATAGCTTGGTATCATATCGTGTGTCACAAGTTTTTTCCCGCATATACACAATTGCTATCTTGGTTTGTGCATTGTACAAAAGTGGCCATACAAAAAAAGAGAATAAAGCTTTTAAGCAAAAGAGAAAGCAAAGAAGCTTGTAAGCAGGTGCCATAGCATCATACCACATTGCATATAAGATTGTCATATCCGATCATCTTGGATCAAACACCGGGAACCATACATACATATCTACATCGTGCGTTTGACTCTCCCTGGCAATCCCTCTATCCAAGCTTTTGAGTGTTTTTGCTACAACGGTTGCCGATCACCGCCTGCTGCTGGGTAAGAACTGGTAAGAATTTGAGATTTGCATGACGGATTTGTGACACCCGCCACCACCTCTTGTTAGTAGTCTGTAGGATCATATTCTTGTGTGTTTCCATTGCTGCTAACCATGCCAGGATCACAAGCCGACGAGACTGATTGGGAGAACATGATGAATAAGGAGTTGCATGATAAATTTCAGTAAATGATGAGTGGACATGTGCAAGATGTGCTAAACAGATTTGAAGAGGCCATGGAGAAGATAGATGGCATGGCGAAGATGTTCGAAACAAAGCTCGATAACAAGTTTAATGAATTGCTCGCGCGTCTTCCACCACCACCACCGGCTGCACCTAACGCACCACTACAACAACAACAACAACAACAACAACAACAACAACGACTACCTCCACGTCGCGAAACAGCGCTCCGCCGAGCGAGTCGTGTCCCTCTTGCACTTGGCCAAACTGTTGGTGCTGCTGTTGATACTTCTGTGGCTCCTGCTGCTGATGCGGAGGAGGATGATTATGTGGGAGATTACGATGATGAAGTTGATCAAAATCAGAACTACGTGCAACCACCAGCACCACAACCACCAGGTCATCCACATGCAAATAATGGCAATGGTAGGGCTCCCCCTCAGGTACGAGATCATGACCATCTCCCTAAACTGAAATTGAATATTCCACGAGGGTAGATATGTTCCTGATATATATCTTACTTGGGAGTTAGAAACTGAACAACGATTTACATGTTTACAATATCCTGAGGAGAGACGTGTTCCTGTTGTTGTTTGTGCTTTCACTAGATTTGCATGTGTTTGGTGGTCTGAACATTGTAGATTATATCCTGTTCCAGCTACTTGGGCTGCTTTGAAAACTACTATGCGTACTCGTTGGGTTCCACTATATTATCAACGTGAATTACTTCAAAAATTGCAGCGCTTAGGACAAGGAAAAAATTCTGTAGAAGAATATTATCAGGAATTACAAACTGGCTTGATTAGATGTGGTATTGTTGAGGAGAATGAAGCTATGCTTGCACGTTTTATGGGTGGATTAAATAGAGAGATTCAGACCATTCTAGAGTATAAGGATTATAATAATAGCACTCGTTTATTCCATCTTGCTTGTAAAGCTAAACAAGAAGTGCAGGATCGACAGGCATTGGCGCGAACTAACTTTTCTGCAGGTCGACCTTCATCATGGACACCACGTGCATCATCTACTTCCACTACACCATCACCTCCTTCAGGTGCCACCTCCAACCGTGATACAAGAAAGCAGGCACAACCACCACTATCTGCCAAGAGCACACCTGCCGGGCCTGCACAGAGCTCTACTTCTTCCATGGCGTCAACAGGGCACACAAGTGATATTATTTGTCGTCGTTGTAAGGGAATAGGACATTTTGCGAGAGAATGCAAATCTCAGCGTGTGATGATTGCTACTGAGGATGGTGGGTATGAGTCCGCTAGTGACTATGATGAGGAGACTTTGGCTCTTATTACACATGAAGAACACGGTGGAGATGATTCTGATCATGAGACGCAATACATGTGATGCGGAGCATCCTTTGGACATCACCATGTCAAGAGTTCGTTTGGCAAGTGACACATGCGACATCTACTTCACATACATAAAGGTGAATCTTCTCCTTTACACGTGTTCACTTGACCCCTTTGAGGATGGTATACTACTTGACATTCCTTCCTCGTGCATGCATAGGTATTGTCGGAGCTTCACACTTAGCAAGGACGAGTTCATGTGGAAGAGAAGCCTGGAAGCGGAGAAGGAAGCGCCAAGAAGAAGGCAGCAGCTCCGAGGCGACCCCGTGCGCACGGGCTCTCCGACCCCGTGTCCACGGGCCCCCCCAGGCTGGCGGTCCTGAAGACCCAGTGCGCACGGGAGTGTACCGTGCCCACGGGACCCCCGGGTCCACGGGCCTCACGGACCCCGTGCGTACGGGCCCTTGCATCAAGTCTCTGGATACCCCGTGCGCACGGGCTCCACTTACCCCGTGCACACTTATCCCTCTCTTTTCCTAGGACTATATATACTCCTTCGTCTCCTCCATTTAGACTAAGCTAAGAATAGATCTAAACACTAGAGCTTAGCTCATGTATCTCCTGATGCGGAGCATCCTACGGTTATCACCATGTCAAGAGTCCGTTTGGCAAGTGACATGTGCGACCTCTACTTCTCATACATAAAGGTGAATCTTCTCCTTTACACGTGCTCACTTGACCCCTTTGAGGATGGTATACTACTTGACACTTCTCCCGTGTGCATGCATAGGTATTGTCGGAGCTTCACGGATGTTGAGGAGGAGTGCAAGCGCCAAGGAACAACTACACCATCCGCGAGGGAAA
>CAJFDF010000154.1:135426-148413 GCA_904067115.1 Aegilops sharonensis
TGAATCTCTTTCAACATTATTGACTCTTGCTAACAATTTTGCATCAAATTTTTGTGCCACTATCCTCACCGAGCTCCACCATAAGCCTTATTTGTGTAGGTGTGAGAAACCGACAAGAATTGTTACCAATTGTGCTATTTCCTTGTTACACATTGAGTGATCATTGATCCATTTTCAACATCAGTCAAGGTACATTTGGTATAAGTTCTTCTCTTTCTCCCACTCATATTTGCTCGAGTTTTGTGATGGATAGGCAAGGCATTTCATCTCCGTTCTTCGACAACAACGACGGCGTGAACAACTACATCACCAAAGCGTCTATCATCGATCTACAACGGCAAGTGCAAGGCGCACAATCAAGATTGCGAGAGCGCATCGAGAACATCTCCATCGACATTCGTCACTCCGAAGCAAGGAGAAGGAACTACATCGACAAGAAGCTTGCCGCACATAAAGAGGAGCACGATGCAAGGATGGAGGAGATTCGAACCTTGCTCAAGTCTACTTCCCCTTCATCATCTTCAAGATGGCGACGTTTAATTCACAAGTCTTCGGAGCGCCCAAGCGATGCAAGCGCAAGTCGTCCACATCTCCATGGCGACCACCATCACGTTCGTGATCCACATCGTCATGAAGGGCAAGTCACCTCCAAGCATCATGAGCACGACGACGATGAACGACATCTACTACGAGCTCAAGCACAACAACGACATCATCATCATGAAGATGCTCCACAAGCGCAAGTGCACAAGTCCAAACAAGCCCTACTTCACGCCAAGTCCAAGCTTCAAGAGCACAAAAGAAGACCGCGTGATGCGGAGCATCCCACGATCATCCCCATGGATCTACAACCATCTCATCAAGAGCCAAGAGGACCCATGACACGAGCTAGAGCTAGAGCTCTCGAGAACGAGGTGACTTCCTTCCTTAGTGATATCACATATGATCCCCTCGAGACATGGCTACTACCTAAGTCCGATATGCTATGCGTCATTAGGTGTCAAGAGGAGCCTTCCGAAGATGCACGTGAAGACGGACGAGCCGCCAAGTCCACGGATGAAGAGGACCACGGAAGCGGGCAAGTTCACCCCCCAAACCCCGGACAGTCGGCCAAGGTCCCGGACATCCGGCCCCTGGAGACGCCAACACATCAGCCGCAGCCCAGCCAGGAACCCTACAGGGCCCGGACATCCGGCCACCGCGCCCCGGACATCCGGCCCAGCTCGGATATCCGGCCAGAAGCCCGGAAATCCGGCGCCCCGCACCCGATTCGGCAGAAGTGGCCGCTCCAGCCCGGACATCCGGCATGCTAGCCCGGACATCTGGCACCTCGTGAAGGCCCGGACATCCGGCCCGATGCCCGGACATCTGGCCTCCCCTGCCTGCGTGCAGTGCATCCGGGCCGAGACCCTTGTACCTCTTCGCCCCCTAGACTATATATACTCCATCCCCTTCCTCTTTCTAGGGTTAGCATTGGATTAGCTCATATTTTGTGTGAGAGCCTTTGCTCATCCACTTGGCTACTTCTCCTCGGAGCTTAGGACCTCTACGGAGAAGATCCCCCAAGCGGATTCAAGACCCCTTTCTAGGGTGGACCCCATCAAGGCCTCCTCACGGAGAAGAACGGCTACCATTTGTATCTTTCCTTTATTGATTTTGAATCTTGTGCAACCTTATGCAATCGGTGATCTAGCACTTGTGTGATTGATCTCTTGTTGGTTAAGTGATTTCTCTCTCGTTTTCCCCGTGTTTCCCTCTTGTTCTTCCGCGTGTTCTTCGTGATTCCCCGTAGGATCCGCTCCATCGTGAAAGATCATCCACGTACGGTTCCGCCCTACATCATCTTGGTATCATGAGCCACGTTGGTCACGTTTTTGGAGCCCCTACCCCTCTTTTTCTAGCTTGATTTTGTTGACTTCGTCCTAAATTTGAAAATCCCCACCAAAAATAGCCCCAATTTTTTTTTTGTGATTTGTTGGTGTGATGAAGTTTTGTTGGATTTGATCCGCGGATTTCGTGTGTTGCAGGTAGATCTAAGATTTCCCCACCTTTTCCACAATTTCCATCCACAAAATCGCCCGAATTTTGTCCCGGATTTAACCTCTCCACGCGGTGTTCATCAAGTTCGTCCACGGATCCAGAGCCCGGACATCCGGCCCGACCAGCCCGGACATCCGGCGCCCCGGACATCCGGCTTCCTGCCCGGACATCCGGCCCCTGGCAGCAGCAATTCCCATCCACCACCCCATTTACCGCCTAATCCTCGCCAAATTTTGTCCCGTGCCCACATACATTTCCACTTACCTCCACCACTTCCGCATAACACCACCATAGTCTTTCCCACTACCAACTCCGACATTGTTGCCAAATTTTGCTTTGAGAATTTGAGTTGGGGTTTCCGTATCCTTTTGTGTTTCGGCTATCTAGGTACGGTTCATCATCAACATCGCCACCGCTCATCTTTGCCAAGGACGGTAACATCGTCGACATCTTTTTCATAACTTGCAATTGCATTGATAACTATCATAGCCAATCTTTTGCGTTGCTTACCCATCGAGACTAAACATTGAGTATTGCCGGCAACGTGACTTGTGCACATTAGTGATCATACTCCATAGCATACATACCATACCAAAGTGGTGCATATCTTAGCATCAACTTGTGTGTCACAAAGTTGTCATCGCATACACAATTGCTATCTTGGTTCGTGAAATCTTGCATGAGAAAAGAGCTCAAAAGAGAAAGAGCCAATCAAGCTTTTAAGCAAAGTGAGAAAGATAAGCAAAGAGCTTATGAGCAAGAACCATAGCATCATTCAACATTAAGATTGTCATACTTGATCATCTTGGATCAACACATCGAAACACCATACATATAGCATACTTGGGATAGAAGTCGTTGCATTTTTTGCTTAGTAGGTTGTGCACAAGTTCGTATCCGCCTATTGTGCAATCGTGCTAGCGTCTCTCTAGTGTTGTGCAACAAGAGCATCTTGGTGAATTCACATTTTGGCTCAGCCTTGGTTGCATAACCCCATATTATCTATTTGCGTGTGTGTTTCCGTGTACCATATCTTGCTATTGGTCTACTTGTTGCATTTGCAAATTTGTGAATCATTTCCAACATTATTGAGGCTCACTTACAATTGCATCAAATTTTGTGCCACCATCCTAACCGAGCTCCACCATAAGCTTTTATTTGTGTAGGTGTGAGAACCGACAAGAATCGGTACCAATAGTGCTATTTCATTGTCCGCATTTGACTGAACTTGATTCATCATCAACATCGGTCAAAGGTACATTGGTATAAGTTCTTCTCCGTTCTACCACTCACATTTTGCTTGGAATGATGGATAGGCCAAGTACTTCTACCAACCCACTCTTCATCGAGCAAGACGACGACATGTCATCATACGTCACCAAGAGCCACCTCTTTGGTGCACAACGAGCATTGCACCAAGAACAACAAGCAATGAGTGACCGCATCGACAATCTCGCCACCGACTTGCGACTCTCCGAGAAACGTACAAGAGACTACTTAGACAACAAGTTCGACGCTCACAAGTAAGAGAATGATGCACGAATGGACGAGATCCGCGCCTTGATGAGAAACCGGCATCATTCAACTTCTTCATCATCAAGACGGAGCCGATCGAGTCGACACTCCGACGACACCTTCTACGACTCAAGTACACCTACTTCGAACACTCTTCGTCGTGCCGCACGTCAAGACCGTCATGCATCTCGCAACCCGCTACATGACAAGCATTCACAAGAGCAAGTTGACGATCAAGTTCCTCGTCCTCAATCAAACCAAGACGCTTTTGCTCAAGCTCAAGAACGACAACATCTTCGTCGCCAACAAGAGGAAGAACGAGCGCGTCTTCACCAAGACGAACAAGACGCCAAGGCTCAACGTCTTCAACAACAACAACGTGAAGCGCAAGCTCTTGAGGCGCAACGTGCCCTTCAAGAATCAAGTAGAGCCTTCGCCAACCGCAACCCCGAACGGCGCAATCAAGAGGAAGCCCTTCGAGAAGAAATCCAAGAGAGGAACTACCAACCTCATGTACAACGTCAAATTCCTCAAGCCCCTCCACAAGCTCGTCAAGCTCCACTTCAACCTGAAGTTCAACAAGAGCAAGTGGATCATGGTCTTCCTCCACGCCAAGAGCAACATGAAGACGATTGCAATCCATGTCAAGGGCGTCATCATCAACATCGCCAACAACACAACGAAGAACAACGCTACGGCAAGCTTAAATTCACCATGCCCAAGTTCAATGGAAGCAATGACCCCGAAGACTACCTCTCATGGGCATTGAAGGTTGACAAAATCTTCCGGTTGCACAACTACTATGAAGCGAAGAAAATCGCTATGGCATCACTTTCCAAGACTATGTGCTCATATGGTGGGAACAAATCATTGAGCGACGACAAGCAAGAGGTGAACCTCCAATCACCACTTGGGCTCAAATGAAGGATGTCATGCGAGCACGTTTTGTGCCAACCTACTACAACCGCGACCTCTTCAAGAAACACCAACTTCTCAAGCAAGGAACAAAGAGTGTTGAAGAATACTACAAGGAAATGGAGATAGCCATGATTCGAGCCAATGTCAAGGAAGATGATGAGCAAACTATGGCACGTTTTCTTGAATGGACTAAATCATCCCATCAAGAAGATCGCCAACTTCCAACCATACTCAACCCTCATTGAGCTCGTGCATCAAGCTACAAAGGCGGAACGTCAAGTGCAAGATGACTTCAAGTACGCCAAGTACTCATCCAAGACCTATGGCTTCTCCAACAACCAAGCTTCAACACCTCGTCCAACATCTACAAACAACGACGACAAATCAAGTTACAAGAGAAAGTCGACAAGTTCAAGTCGTCCTCCTCCTACTACAAGCAACCTCAAGCCGCGTGCTTCATCATCTACTCCGAACGATGAGACCATCAAAACAAGCTCCTTCAAGTGTTTCACTTGCGGCGGCCGAGGCTACAAGTCCTACGAATGCACCAACAAGCGCACCATGATCCTCAACGACGACGGCACCTATGACTCAATGAGTGATGAGGAGATGGAAGCCCTTGAGCAAGTGGCCATGCACCGGCAAGTGAACGAAAATGAAGATGATCAAGTCTTTTGCGATGAGGATTCGAGCCCCGCTCTCGTTGTCTCCAAGGTCTTGACCCTTCAACATCAACAAGAAGACGACCAAAGATGCCACATCTTCCACACAAAGGCCGGCATCAACGGAAGATCCGTCAAGGTCATCATCGATGGAGGTAGTTGCCACAACTTGGCAAGTGAAGAACTATGTTCCAAACTTCAATTGGTCAAAAGGAAGCACCCGCACCCCTACAAGGTTCAATGGCTAAGTGACTCCGGCACTATACGAGTCGAGCATACGGTCCAAGTCTCCTTCAAAATTGGTGCTTATGAAGACACGTTGGAATGTGATGTGGTCCCAATGACCGTTTGCCACCTACTTCTAGGTCGACCATGGCAATTCGACCGTGGTGTCATCCACAATGGGCGCACCAATCACTATAGCTTCAAGATGAAAGGGAAGGAATATGTGCTACGACCTATGTCTCCTACTCAAGTGATAGCCGACAAGCAAGCCACCCATCATAGAGACAAGAGCGAGAAAGTGATCCAACCAAAAGTGAGTGAGAGCCACAAGTCAAACTTGAGCGCCTCTTCACCTAGAGAGAAAAACCTCATCCTATTCGCCACCAAAAGTGAGATCAGAGAAGTGTGTGAGAACCCATCGAGTGTGATGCACTTTGTCCTTGTGTGCAAGGATGGAGAACCAAAATCTAACACCATTCACGAGCTACCTTTGGTGTTTCAATCTCTTTTGCAGGAATTCCAAGATGTTTTCCCCGATGAGCTACCTCCGGGTCTACCTCCTCTTCGAGGCATTGAGCATCGAATCGACCTCATCCCCGGAGCGCCTCTACCAAACAAAGCTCCATACTGAGTCAATCCCGAAGAAACCAAGGAGATTCAACGGCAAGTACAACAACTAATCGACAACGGTCATGTACGTGAAAGCTTAAGCCCTTGTGCCGTTCCCGTTATACTTGTGCCTAAGCCCGATGGAAGTTTTCGCTTGTGTTCCGAATGTAGACCTATAAATGCTATCACCGTCCGCTATAGGCATCCCATTCCTCGCTTAGATGATATGCTTGATGAACTTAGTGGAGCCAACTTTTTCTCAAAAATTGACCTTAAAAGTGGCTATTATCAAATCCGCATACAAGAGGGTGATGAATGGAAAACTGCTTTCAAAACCAAATTTGGTTTATATGAGTGGTTAGTGATGCCTATGGGTCTTTCGGAGGCTCCCGGTACTTTCGTGCGTCTTATGCATCATGTGCTTCGTCCTTACATTGGAGTCTTTGTTGTGGTTTACTTTGATGATATTCTTGTGTTTAGCAAAACAATGAAAGAGCACATCAATCATGTAAGATCTGTGTTACAAACTCTTCGCAAGGAAAGCCTTTATGCAAACTTGAAAAAAATGCACTTTTGGCGTTGACAAAGTTGTTTTCTTGGGTTTTGTAGTATCCTCAAAGGGTGTCCATGTTGATGAATCTAAAATTGAAGCAATTAAAACTTGGCCCCAACCCACCAATTTGCAACAAGTGCGAAGTTTTCTTGGTCTTGCGGGTTTTTATCGTTGCTCTGTGAAAGATTTTAGCACAATTGCCGCTCCTTTGCATGCCTTGAGTAAGAAGAATACCCCCTTTGTTTGGGGAACTTTGCAATCAACCGCTTTTGATGAGCTCAAGTCTTTGCTTACTCATGCCCCGATTCTTGCTTTGCCCAATTTTGACAAAACTTTTGAGGTTCATTGTGATGCAAGTGGTACCGGAATTGGCGGAGTTTTGATACAAGAAAAACGAGCCATTGCTTATTTTAGTGAAAAACTCTCCGGTGCTCAACTTAATTATCCCATCTATGACAAAGAATTGTATGCTTTAGTGCGTGTGCTACATGTTTGGGAACATTACCTTAAACTCATGAGTTTGTCATCCATACCGATCATGAAACGCTTAAGTACATCAAAGGTCAAACTAAATTAAACAAGCGTCATGCAAAATGGAGTGAATTTATTGAATCTTTTCCTTATGTGATCAAGTACTGATAGAGGCGAGGGTCCCGATCTTTCGGTGAGATGATAACTATCGATTTGGTGGAGTAGACTTTGACGATCCGACTACAAACGTGCACGACGTTGCGCCTTAGCAATCGCTAAACCAATCTCCTGAGGTTACAGACGATGCCGGAAGCACGATCAGCCTGACCACGAAGGTCTATTCCTGCAAGCAATCGAAGAACGAGCAAGAATATGATAAAGCAATCTGAATATTGCGAATATATATGAAGTATTGATAATGGTGGGGATCCGTAAGCGGTCTTGGTCTGGTCGTTGGACACAAACAAAGTACACGAAGTTGCAATGGCTAACTTTTAACTAAACAAATCCCAAGGAAAAAGCTACTAGATGGATCTACTTATATAGGAGTAAGGGGTGGCGGCCAAGGAGGTGGGAGGACGTCCCAAGGCATCCTAAAACTAACCCTAGGTCGTACAAGGCCAATGGGCCCAAGCGGAGGTGACGTAACACCTTTGGACTTGTAGTTTGAGTCGAATTCTGCTGCAGGATCAGATTGTTTCGTCCATAACTCAACGCTCCGGATGAATTTGTAGGTGATTCCAATTGGGTTGGAAAGTGCACGAAATCTATTTTCCAACAAAAAAAGAATCACCCAATTTGAAGTCCGGATGAAAAAGTTATTGACGTTTTGAGTCAGGTATGTCTGTGCAGTCTGAATCTGAGTCCAGAACGTGAGAGACTTGGACTCTATCTTCTCTTGGGCCAAAAGTGACGTGAGATAACTTTTTGAATAGCAAGTAAACATCTCTTTCTCCCTTATCTTCATATGTGGATTGTACAAATGTCCCATACACCTGCAATTAGACATGGCACAAAAGTTTGTGAAGTATTTTTGTCCTCGATGACATAAATAAATTATTGCATAGTTTGCATTAGAAATCACCTCACAAGTATACATGTATGCAATATTTTTGGTCGTATCCAAGGTAGCCATGTCCTCATCGTCCTCCCCTTCTTGAAAACAAAGCCGTCATCGGCGTTGCTTAATCTGAAATGTGGCTAACAAACGAGACAAGGTGTACATGTTGTATATGTATATGTCATCCATTTTTACTTCCCTTGATTTTTGCACATATGACACATGAATAGATGAGTAACTTGCATAGTTCATAAAATCTAAAGCCAAAACATTATCACAAGAAGTAGAAGGCATGAAAATATTGCAACTCAATTTGCATATATAAGTGAAGCTCTTATTCATTTCAAAAGATTGACAATGTTCATCATTAAACCATCCCAACGTTGGTGAATAAACCTTACTTGCATCAAATTTACATGCTACAACATGCTTAAATAAGCAAACATGCAATACGTTATTTGACACAGAATCATCACTAAGATTAGAGGTCATATCAAATTGATTAAACATTGGTTCTTTTGCATCAATAGTTAATTCATTGGGTGCACTCAAAATTGTTGGTATTTCAGTTGTTTGATCACATGACGCATTCATGAGAGTAACATGATTCTCTAAAATAGGTGATGCGCTCAAATCAACAGGTAACTCAACACATGATGTATTCAAGTTAACTAGACATGCATCATTCTCATGTGAAGTTATATCATCAATACCTTTACAGTTACCTTGTTGCAAAGATGTAGCTGATGTAGGTACGGATAATGGCAATGTACCATACTCTTGAGATGATGTCGTGCTCACAATCTGAGGTGTGGCTGCTCTAGTAGGTGCACCGGTGGAGGAACCAAGCGGTGGTGGTGAGCATGAACTAGAATAGTAGGTGTTGTAGTCATCCAATGCATCCTCCTGTAACTGTCTCTCAAAGGTACAAGCACGAACATACATACCAGTAATGCAACAAGGAATATACTGAAATCGTGCCTGGATATCATGGTTCAAACCACCAAAAAATCTATTCATTGTATCATTCTCAGATTCTTCTATGTCACAACGATGCATATAAGATTTGAACTCTTGGTAGTAAGCATGAACAGTGTTACTGCCTTGTTTTAATTGTTCCAATTTGCGAAGCAATTCACGACGATAGTAAGGAGGAAAAAATTGTTGTCTCATTACAGCATTCAAAACTTTCCAAGTTGTGGNACTCAACACATGATGTATTCAAGTTAACTAGACATGCATCATTCTCATGTGAAGTTATATCATCAATACCTTTACAGTTACCTTGTTGCAAAGATGTAGCTGATGTAGGTACGGATGATGGCAATGTACCATACTCTTGAGATGATGTCGTGCTCACAATCTGAGGTGTGGCTGCTCTAGTAGGTGCACCGGTGGAGGAACCAAGCGGTGGTGGTGAGCATGAACTAGAATAGTAGGTGTTGTAGTCATCCAATGCATCCTCCTGTAACTGTCTCTCAAAGGTACAAGCACGAACATACATACCAGTAATGCAACAAGGAATATACTGAAATCGTGCCTGGATATCATGGTTCAAACCACCAAAAAATCTATTCATTGTATCATTCTCAGATTCTTCTATGTCACAACGATGCATATAAGATTTGAACTCTTGGTAGTAAGCATGAACAGTGTTACTGCCTTGTTTTAATTGTTCCAATTTGCGAAGCAATTCACGACGATAGTAAGGAGGAAAAAATTATTGTCTCATTACAGCATTCAAAACTTTCCAAGTTGTGGGTTGGTTATCAATGTTTTTCTTACAATGTACACTCCACCAAACAGAAGCAAAACCAGTAAATGCTCTAGTGGTAGCTCGTACTCTCTCAAGTTCAGAAAAATCATGGTGACTAAAAACTTCTTCTAATTCAAGGTCCCAAGCTAGATAAATAGCAGGATTAAATCTACCCTCAAATGATGTTAAATACATAACCTGACCATATGTTTGTGTGTGTTGTCCCAACTCTCGTGATGGTGAAGATGTGTCCGTCGTCCAAGAACTTCTATCTCCGGAACCTGTCATGATTAGTAGAAACAAGAAACAAAATTCGAGAATAATGTTCCTATGAACTACTAGGATGTGGTTGTAAAGTGCTCACAGTAAAGCAAATATCAATATCTTACAAGTTCTTACCATGCGGCAGGTAGTGACAGGCAACCAGCGGTGTCAAGTAACTCTGAAGATTGTGTAAAGCGATTGCCAGGGGAACGTACGTATACACGGTGTAGAAATATGTGGAGCTGGGTTGGCTATATATGGTAGCAAAATTTTTTTTAGCAATAATCAATTCAAAGATGCAATGTTGAATAAACGCTCAACGATGGTACTGTGCTGGTCCTAGGCTAGACCGGACTAGAGACGCGAGCCTAGAACACTAATGAAGTCACGGCGTAGCACAACTAGCATCAATGAAGGATAATAAGTAGCTCTGGACAGCAAGATATAAGTGAAGATCACAACGGCAGTAAAGATAATGATGAAAAACAACTGCCAAGCAGGATATACAACAACTCTCTCTCCAATTTTCCTCTTGAAAAGTTTGAGCCAATTTTCAGATAACTTTTTTCAAAGAATGCTACTAACTCAAGCTTTCCAATGCAAAAAGAATCACTGAATTCTGAGTTGATATGAGGAGTCAAAAAATTCTAAAACTGGTTTGAAAAACTGGAATAAGTTGTGTTCACGAACTTCGGAGGGCAAAACGACCTATTTAGAAGCCAATTTTGAGGTGCCAAATATCGAACAAGCTTCTGCAACTATTTAGATGCGGCACGTCTCTACCTTTAATTTGAGTACTCGTGGAGCCAAAACGGACTTCGTATGAGGAAGTTATGCCTGTTTTACTGAACAGTGCACAAAACAGATTCCAATCCGAATTCAGCTACGAGATTGAGTCTAGATAGATCCGAACTTTGTTTTTTTCTCTTCTCTCTTTTTTTCTCACACTTTTTTCTTTTTTTTCTCTCTTTTTTTTCTCTCTCCCTCTTTCCAAACAAACTAGATAAGATGCAGATTGGATCAAGTGAATGTGAACGATCTCAACTATGATTATGACAGTGAACGGTGGGTAGCACGTGGTGAAAATTGATGAATGGATGGTGGTCAACGGAAGGAATAACGATGCAGCGGTGGCGTGACTAATGTGAACAGAACTCGAAACTCTAAACGAACTAGACACTAAGACCAGCAACTCGATACGACGATGCAACCGATAATTCAATAATGCAAACAATGAAAAGAAAACTGCAAAGGCTCAGACTCGCTTGGACAAAGGATGAATAGATCTAACTTTTATTGTGGCTTTTTCTTGGACAATAGGTAAGAAAATAAATCTAATCTAGGGATAATTGGAAATTCTCACCGAGCAACCTGAAAACTGATACCACTTGATAGAGGCGAGGGTCCCGATCTTTCGGTTAGATGATAACTATCGATTTGGTGGAGTAGACTTTGACGATCCGACTACAAACATGCACGACGTTGCGCCTTAGCAATCGCTAAACCAATCTCCTGAGGTTACTGACGACGCCGGAAGCACGATCAGCCTGACCACGAAGGTCTATTCCTGCAAGCAATCGAAGAACGAGCTAGAATATGATAAATCAATCTGAATATTGCGAATATATATAGAGTATTGATAATGGTGGGGATCCGTAAGCGGTCTTGGTCTGGTCGTTGGACACAAACGAAGTACACGAAGTTGCAATGGCTAACTTTTAACTAAACAAATCCCAAGGAAAAAGCTACTAGATGGATCTACTTATATAGGAGCAAGGGGTGGTGGCCAAGGAGGTGGGAGGACGTCCCAAGGCAGCCTAAAACTAACCCTAGGTCGTACAAGGCCAATGGGCCCAAGCGGAGGTGCGTAACACCTTTGGACTTGTAGTTTGACTCGGATTCTGCTGCAAGATCAGATTGTTTCGTCCATAACTCAACGCTCCGGACGAATTTGAAGGTGAATCCAATTGGGTTGGAAAGTGCACGAAATCTATTTTCCAACAAAAAAAAGAATCACCCAATTTGGAGTCCGGATGAAAAAGTTATTGACGTTTTGAGTCAGGTATGTCTGTGCAGTCCGAATCTGAGTCCAGAACGTGAGAGACTTGGACTCTATCTTCTCTTGGGCCAAAAGTGACGTGAGATAACTTTTTGAATAGCAAGTAAACATCTCTTTCTCCCTTATCTTCATATGTGGATTGTACAAATGTCCCATACACCTTCAATTAGACATGGCACAAAAGTTTGTGAAGTATTTTTGTCCTGGATGACATAAATAAATTATTGCATAGTTTGCATTAGAAATCACCTCACAAGTATACATGTATTCAATTTTTTGGTCGTATCCAAGGTAGCCATATCCTCATCAAGTACATTAAGGGTAAATAAAATGTACTTGCCGACGCGCTTTCACGCATATGCATGCTTGTCACTCAACTTGAGTTGAATGTTATTGGTTTTGAGCATATAAAAGACTTGTATGAGCATGATCCATCTTTTGATTCTTCTTATGCTAAGTGTTTGATGAGGACATCAATACCATTGTTACACCCACAGCCCCTACTGCTACAAATACTGGACCAATTACTAGAGCTCGCGCACGCCAATTAAATTATCAGGTACTTTCGTTTCTTGGTAATGATTCTAATGTTCATGAGAATATGATGCTGCCTAAATTGGATACATTTGTTTTGCTTACAAATGAAGGCCCTAGCTTGGAGAAGGATGGACATTGGAGCAAGAACAAGCATGGAGATAATGCCATGCGCAAGGGGAACAAGAACGGAGTTACAAGTGATGATTTCAGGACTATGAAGCCACCATAATGGGTGCATGAAGCCTTGGACGAAATATACAAGATGCTACTTCATAAATGTCGTCCCGAGGCTATTCTAGGTGCTGCGTCACCTTATTA
>CAJFDF010000154.1:185642-199395 GCA_904067115.1 Aegilops sharonensis
GCCAAGTACTTCTACCAACCCACTCTTCATCGAACAAGACGACGACATGTCATCATACGTCACCAAGAACCACCTCTTTGGTGCACAACGAGCGTTGCACCAAGAACAACAAGCAATGAGCGACCGCATCGACAATCTCGCCACCGACTTGCGACTCTCCGAGCAACGTACAAGAGACTACTTCGACAACAAGTTCGACGCTCACAAGCAAGAGAATGATGCAAGAATGGACGAGATCCACGCCTTGATGAGAAACCGGCATCATTCCACTTCTTCATCATCAAGACGGAGCCGCTCGAGTCGACACTCCGACGACACCTTCTACGACTCAAGTACACCTACTTCGAACACTCTTCGTCGTGCCGCACGTCAAGACCGTCACGCATCTCGCAACCCGCTACATGACAAGCATTCACAAGAGCAAGTTGATGAGCAAGTCCCTCGTCCTCAATCAAACAAAGACGCTTTTGCTCAAGCTCGAGAACGACAACGACTACGGCGCCAAGAGGAAGAACGAGCGCGTCTACACCAAGACGAACAAGACGCCAAGGCTCAACGTCTTCAACAACAACAACGTGAAGCGCAAGCTCTTGAGGCGCAACGTGCCCTTCAAGAATCAAGTAGAGCCTTCGCCAACCGCAATCGCGAACGGCCCAATCAAGAGGAAGCCCTTCGATAAGAAATCCAAGAGAGGAACTACCAACCTCATGGACAACGTCAAGTTCCTCAAGCTCCTCCGCAAACTCGTCAAGCTCCACTTCAACCTCAAGTTCAATAAGGGCAAGTTGATCATGGTCTTCCTCCATGCCAAGAGCAACATGAAGACGATTGCAATCCACGTCAAGGGCGTCATCATCAACATCGCCAACAACACAATGAAGAGCAACGCTACAGCAAGCTAAAATTCACCATGCCCAAGTTCAATGGAAGCAATGACCCCGAAGACTACCTCTCATGGGCATTGAAGGTTGACGAAATCTTCCGGTTGCACAACTACGAGGAAGCGAAGAAAATCGCTATGGCATCACTTGAGTTCCAAGACTATGTGCTCATATGGTGGGAACAAATCATTGAGCGACGACAAGAAAGAGGTGAACCTCCAATCACCACTTGGGCTCAAATGAAGGATGTCATGCGAGCACGTTTTGTGCCAACCTACTACAACCGCGACCTCTTCAAGAAACTCCAACTACTCAAGCAAGGAACAAAGAGTGTTGAAGAATATTACAAGGAAATGGAGATAGCCATGATTCGAGCCAATGTCAAGGAAGATGATGAGCAAACTATGGCACATTTCTTGAATGGACTCAATCATCCCATCAAGAAGATCGCCGACTTCCAACCATACTCCACCCTCATTGAGCTCGTACATCAAGCTACAAAGGCGGAACGTCAAGTACAAGATGACTTCAAGTACGCCAAGTACTCATCCAAGACCTACGGCTTCTCCAACAACCAAGCTTCAACACCTCCTCCAACATCTACATCAACCAAACCTTCTCCAAACAACGACGACAAGTCGAGTTACAAGAGAAAGTCGACAAGTTCAAGTCGTCCTCCTCCTACTACAAGCAACTTCAAGCCGCGTGCTTCATCGTCTACTCCGACCGATGAGACCATCAAAACAAGCGCCTTCAAGTGTTTCACTTGCGGCGGCCGAGGCCACAAGTCCTACGAATGCACTAACAAGCGCACCATGATCCTCAACGACGACGGCACATATGACTCAATGAGTGATGAGGAGATGGAAGCCCTTGAGCAAGTGGCCATGCACCGGCGAGTGAACGAAGATGAAGATGATCAAGTCTTTTGTGATGAGGATTCGAGCCCCGCTCTCGTTGTCTCCAAGGTCTTGACTCTTCAACATCAACAAGAAGACGACCAAAGATGCCACATCTTCCACACAAAGGCCGGCATCAACGGAAGATCCGTCAAGGTCATCATCGATGGAGGAAGTTGCCACAACTTGGCAAGTGAAGAACTATGTTCCAAACTTCAGTTGGTCAAGAGGAAGCACCCGCACCCCTACAAGGTTCAATGGATAAGTGACTCCGGCACTATACGAGTTGAGCATACGGTCCAAGTCTCCTTCAAAATTGGTGCTTATGAAGACACTTTGGAGTGTGATGTGGTCCCAATGACCGTTTTCCACCTACTTCTAGGTCGACCATGGCAATTCGACCGTGGTGTCATCCACAATGGGCGCACCAATCACTATAGCTTCAAGATGAAAGGGAAGGAATATGTGCTACGACCTATGTCTCCTAGTCAAGTGATAGCCGACAAGCAAGCCACCCATCATAGAGAAAAGAGTGAGAAAGTGGTCCACCAAAAAGAGAGTGAGAGCCACAAAACACACTTGAGTGCCTCTTCGCCTAGAGAGAAAAACCTCATCCTATTTGCCACCAAAAGTGAGATGAGAGAAGTGTGTGAGAACCCATCGAGTGTGATTGACTTTGTCCTTGTGTGCAAGGATGGAGAACCAAAAACTAACACCATTCACGAGCTACCTTTGGTGTTTCAATCTCTTTTGCAGGAATTTCAAGATGTATTCCCCGATGATCTACCTCCGGGTCTACCTCCTCTACGAGGCATCGAGCATCGAATCGACCTCATCCCTGGAGCGCCACTTCCAAACAAAGCTCCATACCGTTTCAATCCTGAAGAAACCAAGGAGATTCAACGGCAAGTACAACAACTACTAGACAACGGTCATGTACGTGAAAGCTTAAGCCCTTGTGCCGTTCCCGTTATACTTGTGCCTAAGCCCGATGGAAGTTTTCGCTTGTGTTCCGATTTTAGACCTATAAATGCTATTACCGTTCGCTATAGGCATCCCATTCCCCGCTTAGATGATATGCTTGATGAACTTAGTGGAGCCAACTTTTTCTCAAAAATTGACCTTAAAAGTGGCTATTATCAAATCCGCATACAAGAGGGTGATGAATGGAAAACTGCTTTCAAAACCAAATTTGGTTTATATGAGTGGTTAGTGATGCCTATGGGCCTTTCGGAGGCTCCCGGTACTTTCGTGCGTCTTATGCATCATGTGCTTCGTCCTTACATTAGAGTCTTTGTTGTGGTTTACTTTGATGATATTCTTATGTTTAGCAAAACCATGAAAGAGCACATCAATCATGTAAAATCTGTGTTGCAAACTCTTTGCAAGGAAAGCCTTTATGCAAACTTGAAAAAATGCACTTTTGGCGTTGACAAAGTGGTTTTCTTGGGTTTTGTAGTATCCTCAAAGGGTGTCCATGTTGATGAATCTAAAATTGAAGCAATTAAAACTTGGCCCCAACCCACCAATTTGCAACAAGTGCGAAGTTTTCTTGGTCTTGCGGGTTTTTATCGTCGTTTTGTGAAAGATTTTAGCACAATTGCCGCTCCTTTGCATGCCTTGAGTAAGAAGAATACTCCCTTTGTTTGGGGAACTTTGCAATCAACCGCTTTTGATGAACTCAAGTCTTTGCTTACTCATGCTCCGATTCTTGCTTTGCCCAATTTTGACAAAACTTTTGAGGTTCATTGTGATGCAAGTGGTACCGGAATTGGCGGAGTTTTGATGCAAGAAAAACGAGCCATTGCTTATTTTAGTGAAAAACTCTCCGGCGCTCAACTTAATTATCCCATCTATGACAAAGAAATGTATGCTTTAGTGCGTGTGCTACATGTTTGGGAACATTACCTTAGACCTCATGAGTTTGTCATCCATACCGATCATGAAACGCTTAAGTACCTCAAAGGTCAAACTAAATTAAACAAGCGTCATGCAAAATGGAGTGAATTCATTGAATCTTTTCCTTATGTGATCAAGTACATTAAGGGTAAAGAAAATGATGAGGACATCAATACCATTGTTACACCCACAGCCCCTGCTGCTATACATACTGGGCCAATTACTAGAGCTCGCGCACGCCAATTGAATTATCAGGTACTTTCGTTTCTTGGTAACGATCCCAATGTTCATGAGAATATGATGCTGCCTAAATTGCATACATTTGTTTTGCTTACAAATGAAGGGCCTACCATGGACAAGAAAGATGAACCTTGGAGCAAGTTCAAGCATGGAGATGTTGGCATGCGCAAGGGGAACAAGAACAAAGTTACAAGTGATGATTCCAGGACTTTGAAGCCACCCTAATGAGTGCATGAGGCCTTGGACGAAATATACAAGATGCCACTTCATTATATTCGTCCATAGGCTATTCTAGGTGCTGCGTCACCTTATTATTGGGCCAGGCCCATGTAATTTCGAAATACTTAAGTATAGGCTGTTTTTAGAGTCCGTATGTGTGGGGAAACAAGAGTTAGGGTTGGTTTCGGACCCCTCCCTCATGGGCCACGAAATTACCTCCTCTTCCTCCATATATACAGCCCTTAGGGCGTCGTTTAGACTTTGGGGTTTTTTTTCTCTTTTCTTTCTTTTTTTTGCACTTTTTTCCTCTGTTTTTTCTCCACAACAATTTTTTTAAAAAAAGTCTACAAATGGTCTAAAAACTGCCTAGCCAGAATTTTCCAGACTTAGATTTTTTTTAGTTTGGAACTATTTTTCTTCTGCGGATGGCTCGGATGTTGGGGAGTCCTACTCTGTCACGACTCCGATCTGGAAATCGAGAACAAAGCAACAATTACTGGACTCGGGACTAGGATTTGTGGCGGAGATGAATCTGGTGGAAACTCGGACTAGTGGCGGATATTTGCAGGGTGATGGAACACGGACTGGTGGCGAATCTGTGATGGAGGTGGACTCGGATTAGCGTGATGGCGGTGGATATGTGGTATATGGTAGCGGCTATGACGATGGTGGTATATGGCAGCGGTGATGACGAAGGTGGTATATGGCAGCGGTGATGATGATGATGCGGTGGTGATATATGGCAGCGGCGACGTGACAACCTGTGAACAGAACTCGAAACTCTAAAGGACTAGACGCTAAGACCAGCAACTTGACACGACGATGCAACCGCAAATTCAAGAAAGCAAATACAGAAAAGATTATGCAAAGGCTCAGATTGGTTCGGATAGGATGAACTAACCCTAATTTTTTTCGCTTTTTCGTGGACTATAGGTATGAAGAACAGACTCGATCTAAACTAAGAAAAATTGTAAAATCTCACCAAGCAACCTGGAAATCTGATACCACTTGATAGAGGCAAAGGTGTCCCGTCATTCGATGAGATGATGGATATCGCTTTGGTGGAAATCGACTTTGACGATCCGACTACGAACGTGCGAGGACGTCGCGCCTTAGCAATCGCTAAACCAACTTCGAGAGGTTATTGACCACGCCGGAGCACGATCAACCTGACTACACGGGCCTGTTTCCTGCGAGCAAACGAAAAACAAGCAAGAAACTTAGATTGTAATCTGGATATTGCGAATATAAGATGAAAGCTTTATTGATCAAGGTGGGGTTCTGTGACGCCTTTGTCTGGTCGTTGAACACAAACGAAGTACGCGAAGTGGCAGCTATGGCGAACTTTTAATCTAAACAAAACCCAAAGTCTAAACGGTGCCCTAAGGGCTGTATATATGGAGGAAGAGGGGGGGGGGGGATTTCGTGGCCCTTGGGGAAGGGGTCCGAAACCAACCCTATCTCTTGTTTCCCCACACATACGGACTCTAAAAACAGCCTATACTTATGTATTTCGAAATTACATGGGCCTGGCCCAATAATAAGGTGACGCAGCACCTAGAATAGCCTCTGGACGAAATTTATGAAGTGGCATCTTGTATATTTCGTCCAAGGCTTCATTCACTCTTTATGGTGGCTTCAAAGTCCTGAAATCATCACTTGTAACTCCGTTCTTGTTCCCCTTGCGCATGCCATCAACTCCATACTTGTTCTTGCTCCAATATTCATCCTTCTCCAAGCTAGGCCCTTCATTTGTAAGCAAAACAAAGGTATCCAATTTAGGCAACATCATATTCTCATGAACATTGAAATCATTACCAAGAAACGAAAGTACCTGGTAATTTAATTGGCGTGCGCGAGCTCTAGTAGTTGGTCCATTATATGTAATAGTAGGGCTATGGGTGTAACAATGTATTGATGTCCTCATCAAACTCTCGGCTTAGGCCGGACCCTGCCCGGAACTTCCGGCCTAGCCCGGAACTTCCGGCCCTGCCTGCGTCGAGCCACTTGGGCCGAGGCCCGTGTACCCTTTCATCCCGTAAACTATAAATACTCTCCCACCTCGTCCTAGTTAGGGTTAGCATTGGTTTAGCTCATCTTTGGTGTGAGAGCCCTTGCTCATCCACTTGGTACTTCTCCTCGGAGTTCACGACCTCTTCGGAGAAGATCCCCCAAGCGGATTCAAGACCCCCTCTAGGGTGGACCCCATCAAGACCTCCTCTCGGAGAAGATCGGCTACTCATGTATCTTTCCTTTGTTGATTTTGAATCTTGTGCTACCTTATGTGTTTTGGTGATCTAGCCCTTGTGTAATCGAAACTTGTCGGTTTAGTGTTCCTCTTGTGTGTGTTTCCTTGTGTTCTTCCGCCCGTTCATCGTGTTTTCCCCGTAGGATCCCCTCCAAACGTGAAAGATCTCAGATTAGGGTTCCACCCTACATCACAGTCCATGTTCCATCGCCCTGCAAATATCCGCCATCAGTCCGAGTTTCCACCAGATTCATCTCCGCCACGAGTCCTAGTCCGAGTCCAGTAATTGTTGCTTTGTTCTCGATTTCCAGATCACGCGATACTCCGAGTCGTGACAGAGTAGGACTCCCCAACATCCGAGCCATCCGCAGAAGAAAAATAGTTCTAGTTTCAAAAAAAAGAGGAAAAAAAGTGCAAAAAAAGAGTAAAAAAATTCAGAGTGTGCTCCTCCCTTGTTTACGTGCAGCGCCGTGATTTTGTTAGTGTTCTAGGCTCGCGTCTCTAGCACGGTCTAGCCTAGGACCAGCACAGTACCGTCGTTGAGTGTTTATTCAACTTTGCATCTCTGAATTGATTATTGCTGACCCTTTTTGCTACCATATTAAAAGCCTTCCCAGCTCCACATACATCTACATCGTGCGTTTGACTCTGATGCGGAGCATCCCTCACTCATCCCCATGGACGCACCTACATCTTCCTCAACACCACGTGGACCCATGACTCGAGCCTGAGCTAGGGCTACCGAAGATAAGGTGAACTCGCTCCTCTCCGAACTCCCTCCTCCTACTCACGAGACGTGGCTACTACCTCATTCGGAAACTCTATGTGTAATCAGGTACATCGAGATAAGCCAAGGAACAACTACTTCCAAGAGCCAAGACGACGAGGACTCCAAGCATGTTGAAGAAGAAGTAGAAAGGCTGCCAAAGCTACAGGCTTCGGACATCCGACCAAGTCCGGACGTCCGGCGACTCCCCAGGCCACGGACGACCGACGCCCTCCGGACGTCCGGCAGCTGGGCTCCCGAATGGAATCTACGGACGTCCGACAGCCTCCGGACGTCCGACCGGCGCACACCCGAACCGAATCTACGGACGTCCGAAATCCTCCGGACGACCGACCTATGTGCGCCCGAGCCGAATCTTCGGACGTCCGAAGGCCTCCGGACGTCCGGACCCTCTCGAGCCTCCGAACGACCGGTGTCCTCTGGACGTCCGACACCTGTGTGTTGACTTCGATTGGGGCCGCAGCCCTTGTACCCCTTCGCCCCCTTGACTATATATACTCTTTCTTCCCCATCTTTCTAGGGTTAGCACTGGTTTAGCTCATGTTTGTGTGAGAGCCTTCCTCATCCACTTGGTTACTTCTCCTGGGAGCTCAGGACCTCTACGGAGAAGATCCCCCAAGCGGATTCAAGACCCCCTTCTAGGGTGGACCCCATCAAGACCTCCTCACGGAGAAGAACGGCTACTCGTGTATCTTTCCTTTGTTGATTTCGAATCTTGTGCTACCTTATGTGTTCAATGATCTAGCCCTGATGTGATCGATACTTGTCGGTTTAGTGTTCCTCTTGTGTGTGTTTCCCCGTGTTCTTCCGCTTGTTCGTCGTGTTTCCCTCGTAGGATCCCCTCCAAATGTGAAAGATCATCGATTAGGGTTCCGCCCTACATCACTCTCCCTGGTAATCGCTCTATCCATGCTTCGAGAGTTTTGACTACAACGGTTGCCGATCACCGCCTGCTGCTGGGTAAGAACTGGTAAGAATTTGAGATTTGCTTGACGGATTTGTGACACCAGCCACCACTACCACTTGTTAGTAGTCTGTAGGATCATATTCTTGTGTGTTTCTATTGCTGCTAACCATGCCAGGATCACAAGCCGACGAGACTGACTGGGAGAACTTGACAAACAAGGAGCTTCATGATAAGTTTCAGCAAATGATGAGTGGACAGGTGCAAGATGTGCTATACAGATTTGACGAGGCCATGGAGAAGCTAGATGGCATGGAGAAGACGTTTGAAACAAAGCTCGATAACAAGTTTGCTGAATTGCTTTCGCGTTTTCCACCACCACCACCACCGGGTGCACCTGCCGCACCTCTGCAACAACAACAACAACACCGACTACCTCCACGTCGGGAAACAACCCTCCGCCGAGCGAGCCGTGTCCCTCTTCAGCCTGGCCAAACTGCTGGTGCTGCTGTTGATACTTCTGTGGCTCCTGCTGCTGATGTGGAGGAGGATGATTATGTGGGAGATTACGAGGATGAGGTTGATGACAATCAGAACTACGTGCAACCACCAGCACCACAACCACCAGGTCGTCCTCATGCAAATAATGGCAATGTTCGGGCTCCCCCTCAGGTACGAGATCATGACCATCTCCCTAAACTGAAATTGAATATTCCACCATTTGAGGGTAGATATGTTCCTGATATATATCTTACTTGGGAGTTAGAAACTGAACAACGATTTACATGTTTACAATATCCTGAGAAGAGACGTGTTCCTGCTGCTGTTTGTGCTTTCACTAGCTTTGCATGTGTTGGTGGTCTGAACATTGTCGATTATATCCTGTTCCAGCTACTTGGGCTGCTTTGAAAACTGCTATGCGTACACGTTGGGTTCCACCATATTATCAACGTGAATTACTTCAAAAATTGCAGCGCTTAAGACAAGGAAAAAATTCGGTAGAAGAATATTATCAGGAATTACAAACTGGCTTGATTAGATGTGGTATTGTTGAGGAGAATGAAGCTATGCTTGCACGTTTTCTGGGTGGATTAAATAGAGAGATTCAGACCATTCTAGACTACAAGGATTATAATAATATCACTCGATTATTCCATCTTGCTTGTAAAGCAGAATGTGAAGCGCAGGATCGATAGGCATTGGTGCGGACTAACTTTTCTGCAAGCCGACCTTCATCATGGACACCACGTGCATCATCTACTTCCACATGTTCTGCTACACCGGCGCCCCTGTCGGCTGCCACCTCCAACCGTGATACAATAAAGCAGGCACAATCACCACTATCTGCCAAGAGCATATCTTCTGGGCCTACAAAGAGCTCTTCTTCATCCATGGCATCAACAGGGCAAACACGTGATATTATTTGTCGACGTTGCAAGGGTGGAGGTCATTATGCGAGAGAACGCCCATCTAAGCGTGTGATGATTGTTACTGAGGATGGTGGGTATGAGTCCGCTAGTGACTATGATGAGGAGACTTTGGCTCTTATTACACATGAAGAACACGATGGAGATGATTCTGATCATGAGACGCAATACATGGCTGCTGAAGATACAGACAGGTATGAATGTTTAGTTGCTCAACGTGTTTTGAGTGTGTAGGTTACACAAGCTAAGAAAATCAGAGGCATAATTTGTTCCATACAAAGGGAGTGAAGGAACGTTCTATTAGCGCCATCATAGATGGAGGGAGCTGCAACAACTTGGCTAGCATGGAGATGGTGGAAAAGCTATCTCTCACCACAAGACCACATCCACATCCTTATTACATCCAATGGTTCAACAACAGCGGCAAGGTTAAGGTAACACGTATTGTTCGTGTGCATTTTAGTATCTCTACATATGCTGATTATGTTGATTGTGATGTGGTACCTATGTAAGCATGTTCCTTATTACTTGGTAGACCATGTCAATTTGATGAAAATTATGTACACCATGGTAGAAACAATCAGTATACTCTTGTTCATAAGGATAAAAATATTACTTTGCTTCCTATGACTCCTGATTCCATTTTGAAAGATGATATTAATAGAGCTAATAAAGCAAAACAGGAGAAAAATAAGAGTGAAAATGAGATTGTGGCAAAAGAATTTGAGCAACAAATGAAGCCTAATAATAAACCATCTAGTGTTGCTTCTTAAATTAAATTGAAAAGTGCATGTTTACTTGCCACCAAATCTGATATTGATGAGCTAGATTCTAGCAAATCTGTTTGCTATGCTTTTGTGTGCAAAGAGGCATTATTTTCATTCGAGGACGTGCCTTCCTCTTTGCCCCCTGCTGTCACTAACATTTTGCAGGAGTTCGCTGACGTCTTCCCACAAGACGTGCCACCGGGATTACCACCTATTCGAGGGATTGAGCATCAAATTGACTTAATTCCCGGTGCATCGCTACCCAACCATGCACCATACCGTACCAATCCAGAGGAGACGAAGGAGATTATGCGTCAAGTATAGGCGTTTTGTGAGAGATTTTAGCAGCATTGTTGCACCTCTCAATGAGCTTACAAAGAAGGATGTGCCTTTTGTTTGGGGTACCGCACAGGAAGAAGCCTTCACGGTATTGAAAGATAAGTTGACACATGCTCCTTTACTCAAACTTCCAGACTTTAATAAGACTTTTGAGCTTGAATGTGATGCTAGTGGAATTGGATTAGGAGGTGTGTTATTACAAGATGGCAAACCTGCTGCATACTTTTCTGAAAAATTGAGTGGGCCTAGTCTGAACTTTTCTACTTATGATAAAGAATTATATGCTCTTGTTCGGACTTTAGAGACATGGCAACATTATGTATGGCCCAAAGAATTTGTTATACATTCTGATCATGAATCTTTGAAACATATTAAAAGTCAAGCTAAACTGAATCGTAGACATGCTAAATGGGTTGAATTCATTGAGAGTTTCCCTTATGTCATTAAACACAAGAAGGGTAAAGAAAATGTTATTGCTGATGCTTTGTCTCGTCGCTATACTATGCTTTCACAACTTGACTTCAAAATATTTGGTTTGGAGACCATCAAAGATCAATATGTGCATGATGCTGATTTTAAAGATGTAATGCAGAATTGTAAAGAAGGAAGAACATGGAACAAGTTCGTTATTAATGATGGTTTTGTGTTCCGTGCAAACAAGTGATAGAGGCGAGGGTCCCGATCTTTCGATGAGATAATAACTATCGATTTGGTGGAGTCAACTTTGACGATCCGACTACAAACGTGCATGACGTTGCGCCTTAGCAATCGCTAAACCAATCTCCTTAGGTTACTGACGATGCCGGAAGCACGATAAGCCTGACCACGAAGGTCTATTCCTGCAAGCAATCGAAGAACGAGCAAGAATATGATAAAGCAATCTGAATATTGCGAATATATATGAACTATTGATAATGGTGGGGATCCGTAAGCGGTCTTGGTCTGGTCGTTGGACACAAACGAAGTACACGAAGTTGTAATGGCTAACTTTTAACTAAACAAATCCCAAGGAAAAAGCTACTAGGTGGATCTACTTATATAGGAGCAAGGGGTGGCGGCCAAAGAGGTGGGAGGACGTCCCAAGGCAGCCTAAAACTAACCCTAGGTCGTACAAGGCCAATGGGCCCAAGTGGAGGTGACGTAACACCATTGGACTTGTAGTTTGACTTGGATTCTGCTGCAGCACCAGATTGTTTTGTCCATAACTCAACGCTCCGGATGAATTTGAAGGTGAATCCAGTTGGGTTGGAAAGTGCACGAAATCTACTTTCCAACAAAAAACAATCATCCAATTTGGAGTTCGGATGAAAAAGTTATTGACGTTTTGAGTCAGGTATGTCTGTGCAGTCCGAATCTGAGTCCAGAACGTGAGAGACTTGGACTCTATCTTCTCTTGGGCCAAAAGTGACGTGAGAGAACTTTTTGAACAGCAAGTAAATTCCTCTTTCTCCCTTATCTTCATATGTGGATTGTACAAATGTCCCATACACCTGCAATTAGACATGGCATAAAAGTTTGTGAAGTATTTTTGTCCTGGATGACATAAATAAATTATTGCATAGTTTGCATTAGAAATCACCTCACAAATATACATGTATGCAATATTTTTGGTCGTATCCAAGGTAGTCATGTCCTCATCATCCTTCCCTTCTTGAAAACAAAGCCGTCCTCGGCGTTGCTTAGTCTGAAATGTGGCTAACAAAAGAGACAAGGTGTACATGTTGTATATGTATATGTCATCCATTTGTACTTCCCTTGATTTTTGCACATATGACAGATGAATAGATGAGTAACTTGCATAGTTCATAAAATCTAAAGCCAAAACATTATCACAAGAAGTAGAAGGCATGAAAATATTGCAACTCAGTTTCCACATATAAGTGAAGCTCTTATTCATTTCCAAAGATTGACAATGTTCATCATTAAACCATCCCAACATTGGTGAATAAACCTTACTTGCATCAAGTTTACATGCTACAACATGCTTAAATAAGCAAACATGCAATAAGTTATTCGACACAGAATCATCACCAAGATTAGAGGTCATATCAAAATGATTAAACATTCATTCTTTTGCATCAACAGTTAATTCAATGGGTGCACTCAAAATTGTTGGTATTTCAGTTGTTTGATCACATGATGCATTCATGATAGTATCAAGATTCTCTAAAATAGGTGATGTGCTCAAATCACCAGGTAACTGATGCGGTGCATCCCACGTTCATCCCCATGTACACTCCGACTACTCTCCAAACCCCAAGTGGACATATGACGAGACCTCGAATATACGCCATTGGACACAAGGTGAACTCGCTCCTCTTCGGACCTTCACTTTCCACATGTGAGACATGGTTACTACCTCAAATATGTGTGCTATACATGACCAGGAACAAGGAGGAAGACCATGGACGAGCTAGCAAGGACGCCAAGTACAAGGACCAAGAGAAGGAGCTGCCGAAGAAGCTCCAGCGAGCGGACGTCCGGACGACACCGGACGACCGGCCTCTCACAGCGAGCGGACGTCCGGCCCTTGGCGGACGACCGGCGCCTGAAGACCCAGCCAACGCAGGCCCCAGCGAGCGGACGTCCGGCACGCACCGGACGACCGGCCATACCTCCCAGCGAGCGGACGACCAGCCCCACCGGACGACCGGTGCCACAACACCCAAGCCGAATTAGCGGAAGTCCGGAGACTACCGGACGTCCGGACGCCCACGAGCCACCGGACGACCGGCCCCCAGCGGACGTCCGGTACCTGTCTGCGCACAGTGTTCGGGCCCGAGGCCCATGTATCCTCTCTCTCACTTACCCCTTCGTGGACATAGACTATAAATACTCCTCCACCTCCTCCTAGTTAGGGTAGCGTTGATTTAGCTCATTGTTAGATAGAGCTTCGCTCATCCATACCGGATCTACTCCACGAGAGAGACCGCGGCCCCTCTTCGGAGAAGATCCACCTTGGATTCAAGACCCCCTCTTGGGTGGCCCCCATCAAGACCTCCTCACGGAGAAGAACGGCTACCGTTTGTATCGTCCTTTGTTGACCTTGAATCATGTATCTCCCTTTGTGTTCATCGATCTAGCACATGTGTGATTGATCTTGTTGGTTTGAGTGATTCTCTTGTGTTTTCCCCGTGATTTCC
>CAJFDF010000155.1:5340-26333 GCA_904067115.1 Aegilops sharonensis
GTGCCATAGGCACAGGGGCCATAGCGGGCAGGCGGGCGAGCGGGCGTGGCCGTAGGCGCCCGAATGGGCTCGAGCCCGAGAGGGCGCTGGGCAGCACGGCGCACACCGGCGCCGGCGGCCAGGTCCACTCGCCGGACGCGGGGGGAAGCGGCAGCCAGCGAGGGGAGGGGTTCGGGAGGAACGCCGGCGAGCCGAGAGGGAGGGCGCCGAGCGCCTGAGCGGATCGGCACGTCCGAGCGGGCTCTGCGGGCTGGCGCCGGCGGTAGGGGATAGTGGCAGGAGGAGGCCACGGCGAGGCGAGCTCCGACGCGGTGGGGGGGGGGGCGTCCTACGGCACGGAGCAGAAGGGGGAGAGGAGAGGGGCGGAGGCGAGCACGGCGGCGGGGCTCACATCGGGCGTAGGGACGGGGCAGCGGGCGTGGGGTCGGCCGGTGAGGAGGGGCGCCGGCGAGGACGCGTCGGGGGCGGGCGCAGGGTCCTCGGGCGCGGCGTGGGTCGGTGAGGACCGGCGGGGAGGGGATGATGACGGGGCGGCGTCCGACGAGGGTGAGCTTCGGGGAGGAGGGCGATGCGTCCGTCGGGGACGAACGGCGTCGGCGAGGGGGGAGTCCGGCGAGGGCCTTGGGCGGCGGTGGTCGGCATCAGGCGACGGGGCGCCGGCGAGGCGAGGTAGCGCCGGGCGAGGACGGCGGGGTCAGCCCCGATCCGATCCGGATCGTGGGAGGGGGGGGGGGCGTCAGCGTGGCGGCTCCGGCGGGGGGAGGCCTTCGGGCAGCGGCACGGCGGGGGGGGGAGGGCGGGCGACGGGGCGCCGCGCCGAGCCGATCGGAGGAAGGGAGAGCGGCGTGGGGGGGGGGGATCGATCCCGATGGGATCGGGCGAGTGGGAGTGGGAGTAGTTAGGGTTTGGGGTTGGGGAGCGAGGGGGCCTATAGGCCAAGGGGCGGCCGGCTGGGCCGGTGGGCCGGCCTGGTAGGCCGCTGGCTGGGCCGGGTGGCCCAGTGGGGGGGGGGCCTTCTCCTTTTTTTTTTGCCTTTTTCCTTTTTCTTTTCTTTTTACTGTTTTAATTTAGTTCCTCATTTATTTTAGCTTTACAAAATTACAAAAGTGTCACCTAATTTAGTGTTACAAATTGTGCCTTTGCCACCAATAATTTAGCTCTTCAAAAATAAAATGGTTTGTAATAGTTTATTATTTTTAAAGGCAATTAAGTAATTTTTTTACCTTCTACCTTAATTACTTAAGTGCAATTAAACCTTTTATAAAAATGTGGTTTCTCCGCCATAATTACTCATGAATTAAATGGAACCACCCGAACACTTTAGTTTTAATATCTGAAATTTTTTATTGTTTGACTTTATTTTGAATTTGAACTTGAATTCGGATTTGAACTAACGTGAGATTTGTCAACGGTAACCGAGGTGACGTGGCATCATCAGTGCGGATTACTGTAGCTTAATTACCCGGGCGTCACACTTAATCTATCATTTTTCTGTTAATCCTGAAGATAAAACTCATATGTATATGTTGCTAACTCTCCCATAGCTTCAGTGCATCATCAAACTGCATGTATCTGCGTTCTTCTTGTGGTCCTAAGGGTAAAAGATCGTCTATGTTTCGCAGATTGGTAAGCCACAGACTACTATCCATTGGTGGGAGCAGGTGGCTTCAAACGCCCCGGAGAATATGTTCATCTGACCAAAGATCTTCTCACCAGCTATAAATGCATTGAGTGACAGGTATGCACTGCCAACATAAAGGTTCTCTTTGTTTCAAACACACACGTAAATGTTCCATGGTTGATTTTGTAGAGGCCACAAATGAGGACCCTGGGTTTTGTTCTGTCTGTTGTTGACATGCCCAGGAAAGTGCGTTCTTGTTGGTGAAGCCAACTTGATAGGCTTATGCTGGCTTATGTTATCTTCCTTGTTTCTTTCCTTTGTTGGAGAAGCCCATGATTTTGTTGCAACCCCAAATTACCGAGTTAGGATAGGAATAATGAGAAGCCAAATCTAATTCTTATATAGTAATGAAACATATATACATTGAAAGGTCATCTATGTTTTTCCAGATCTACCCATGAATTATTATATTCTGGAAACCAAAAATATATGATGCACCAAATATTGGTTGGAAATCTGAGTATGCTCACTCTGACAAGGTGCTTACTCGCGCAAGCACTTTAAGAACAGAGAGTCATGCTGTATTCTTAAACTGCTTGGATGAGCACCCAGCTACTGGAGGAACTTTCGGGATTTTAACTTTTGAAGTGTAAATTTTGTCTTTCAACATGTAAATACTCCAAAGAAAATTCTTTAGTAGCTTGTCGTGTCCTGTAACATTGGTACTTTAGTCATTCAGATAGAGTTCATTGATTTTTTACATTCATTGTTCAGTGTACCTGTGTTGGACAACTCTGCCTTGCAAATCACATGACAGGGGAGCAATTCACTCTTGTTCGGAACTGAAGTGACAATTATCTTTTGCATCTTTCTTTTGTTGTTGCTCATGCATCAATACTGTTTATTTATGCTTGTGATAATGGATAAAAATGAACTTATTGAGCTCATTTGTTGTATGATGCAGCATGTGCCTTCAAAGCAAGTCCTTGGGCGTGCTTGTGGAGTGACGAACAACGAGGGTAGCTAGCTGAAACAGCCGATCCAGAGTCTCAAGGTGATCCCATTGCTGCCACGGCTATGATTCCCATGTGATGCAATACGGTTCTTTGGACCTGAATGCTCAACATCTCTTCTTGTACGTCGGGTCAAATCCAGCTAACGACAACACTACATTCGTTGAAGATAACTCACTGCTGCCCTTCTCAAGAGTTGTTAATCAGAGGGATGTTGATCCTGTTTATTTCCTGCACAAGGTATGGTTCCTAATTATATCATGAGAAACCTCTCATGTTGATTTATTGCCACGTGATCTGTTGATCATTGCCATGCTTTACCGACAACAGTAGATTGGTGAATTCCCTACAATATATGTTGTAGCATCACATCTGAGCTATTCGTCCTCCTGTTCTTTCTCCGTTTAAACTTGCCACAATCCCTCTCTTTTTCAGCAGGATAAGAACATACCCCTGGAGCTGGAGGAGGTGTTGGAGAAGCTGATATACAGCACAACATCGCCTCCAAATATTGGGCCCAAACAATTTAATTGCCAGGAGAAGAGGTACTGCTCAACTCAACTTGACATTTGATATCCTCTTCGTCGCTTCCTTTTAACGGAAGCAACTTGAGATTTCTTTTGGGTGCATGTGTTCCTATGGCAGGAGGGTGAGTCCCTTAAATTCTTGGGGTTCATGTGGAATCTGCACTCATGAATAGGCTCTGTTCTTGCTTGCATGCATCTTGGCTTTTGACCGACCTAAGTAGTAGCTCTTGACTGACCCAACTTTGGTTTTTATCTGAGCTACCTCAGAGGAAGTTTAGATTGAAATTTCCATCTAGATGTAAATCCCCATACTTATACAGTAAGAAAGTTTATCATCAGTCAAACCTGAACATTGTGATGCTTGTGCCCCATAATATCCACTCTTCTTTTGTTATGTAGGTAGTAATCCATTGACATGTCTATGTTTCCCTGTATGTTTTTGTGTTATCGTTCACTTATTTTTTTTCTCAAATAATTACTTGTTCCATCCATTGTAACAATTTTAGCTTCTTCCAGTTCATAGCTTGTGCAGTTAGTCTGCTCCTGCCGTTCCTCTTATGTTGTGCCATGTATTCATGCCCAACCCCAACTCTAGGAATAACATTAGCAGTGTGCTGTTTTATTAAGGTGGAATCTTTGATTGCTTGGATTGTTTGATATATAGGTGCCCATTCTATTATGTGCTGCTTGCTGATGATTTCCTGCCCTATGCTATGCGATTCAGTGGATGACCATCGAGGAGGCGGTGACCAACTTCAAGCTCAAGGTGGCAGTGTACGACGACGACCTCAGCCTGCAACGTGAGCTCGCTAACTGACAACAAACTCATTTCGATTGTCATGTTCTCAATATGGCAGTATTTGTTGTAGCTTGGGGCGGTTAGCCTGTTCTCTACTCTTCCCGACATACTTCGCGCGGTCGTGCCTCCTGGCCATGGCTGCCGGTTCGGTTGATCCATGGTTATCGGTTCAGCCCTTTTTCTCCGGGCACGTGGTCCTCGAGTCACGGCTATGTTGTACCTGTATAGCCCTCGGTCATTGCCTTGCTGCCATGGCTTTGGGTTTGGCCTCAATTGGATCTGTAGAATAGATAATGCTCTAGTCAAGTGGTTACCTGATAGCTAGTCATTTTCCCTCTAGGTACTGAAGGACACTGTTCTAGTATGTTTTAGTTTTACTAATGGGCTCTATTCTAGCAGCATTATTAGTCAACTGACCTGTCTACATGTGAATCAAATTACTTGGCATGTTATTTTTGTAGGAGTAGATTTCTCATTCTTCTCTAGAAGAAAAAAGCCTGAACTTGCCCCTTAATATCCTAATTCCATTGTCAAGGCACTCAAAATTACAGTTGCGTGATGAAGTTAACATGACATTTTTTGGGTGATTTGTTTGCTTCTCATGAAATAGTATGAATTGTAACTCTGAGCTGGTGTTAATAAAATTGCTTACTTTATTTATTTATCAAAGGTTAACAGTTTGCAATTTGCATGACTGGAAGTGTCACTCAACTATTTGTGCTGTTCAGGATGTCACCTTCTACCAGGACTACCATGGGGGCGTCTCAAAGGCGCATGAGGCCACTGGCCATGTAGGTTCAGGTCCGTCTTGTTGTCTTAGTCAAGCTCAGCACCGTCATAGGCTACAAACATTAATGGTGAGACCTCTCTCCTTCTCTTCTACCCTTTGCTCTGGGCACGTGGTCAACGAGCCATGTCTATTTAGGTTCTCTTGTATGGGGGATACGTGCATCGGTATGTATGTGTGGGCTTCAAGTATGCTTCTGAGATTTTTTTATCCAATTTAAACACTGCATAAAATGAGAACAACTCTTTGTCTATCATGTCCGAGTTGTGATGGCTTGACTGAGGAGCTTGTTTTACTAGATTTTTTAATTGTTAAAAACTGAAACTGTTGTTGTGCATCAGATACTTCAGTTTGGTGCCATCGATATTGACGATGAATATGTCCTTGCCCGCATAAGTGCCAAGGCACCGAAGAGACAAGAAGTGCCCCCCGAGAGCCGAGATGTGGAAAGCCCTATGTAAAGTGGCATGACGAGCCGAACGTGCAAGTTGTGCTTTTCTTTGTTGGCTGGAGGTTGGTGCTGTATAGGCCTCGGTCATTGCCTTGCTGCAATGGCTTTAGGTTTGGCCTCAATAGGATCTGTAGATAATGCTCTAGTCAAGTGGTTTCCTGCTAGCTAGTCATTTTCCCTCTAGCTACTGAAGAAGGGCTCTGTTCTAGTTTGTTTTAGTTTTACCAATGGGCTCTATTCTAGCATTATTGATCAACTGACTTGTCTACTTCTGGATCAAATTACTTGGCATGTTATTTTCTTTTAGGAGCAGATTTATCATTCTTCTCTGGACAAAAAAACCCTCAACTTGCTGCTTAATATCCTAATTCCATTGTCAAGGCACTCACAATTACAGTTGTGTGATGATAAGTTAACATGGCATTTTTTGGGGGATTTGTTTGATTCTCATGAAATATTATGAGTTCTAACTATGCGCTGGTGTTAATAAGATTGCTTAGTTTATTTATTTATCAAAGGTTAATTGTTTGCAACTTGCATGCATCGAGGCTATACTATTATTGCTGGAAGCAATACTTGTACATGTCAATCGCGTCATCAACTATTTTGTGTTGTTCAGGATGTCACCTTCCACCAGGACTAGTGTCCTAGCATCTCAAAGGCGTGTGCGCCCGCCGGCCGTGTAGGTTCAGCTCAGTCTCGTCATTTTAGTCCAGCTCAGCACCGTCATCGGCGGCTACGAACATTAAAGGTGAGACCTCTCGCCTTCTCTTCTTCCCATTGCTCTGGGCATGTGGTCATCGAGCCATGACTATTTACTAATTTAGGTTCTGTTGTATGGGGGATATGTACATCCGTATGTATGTGTGGGCTTTAAGCATGCTTCTTAGAAAAAATTCTATCCAGTTTAGACACTACATGTCTAGCATGCTTGTGTCATGGGGGTTACTTGAGGGAATAAGACTAAGTAGGGCAGGTATTCAAGTAATTAGTTGTTAGTTTGCTTATTAGTAGCTCTGTTCCATGGGGATATTGGGCACATGTGGATTTTAAGCATGCCTTTCTTTCTTATATCTCTGTAATTGCTCCTCGTTTTCTGGTATTCTACAGTCATTAGACTTGATGATTGAAAAGATCAGTCATTGTACGTGTGCTGCTAAGGCTCATGTAGTTTCTGAAACATCTGTATTTATCTGTCATTCCTGAAGATAAAAAACTCCTTTGGATTGTTGAAAACTCTTCCATAGTTTTAGAAACATGTTTTGACCGGTTGGCTAAAATAATGGTAGTTTGTGAGTATCAGTGTGATGATAATTGGCGAATGTTCTTTTATCACACGGGGGAAGAGTTGTTATCATGCACTACCAACATGAAGGTTCTCTTTGTTTCATACACACATAAATGTTCCATGGTTTATTTTTGTAGAGGCCACAAATGAGGACCCTTGGTTTTGTTCTGTCTGTTGTTGACATGCCAAGGAACGTGCCTTCTTGTTGGTGAATCCAACTTCATAGGCTTATGCTCTCTTCCTTGTTTTTTTCCCTTTCTTGGAAAAATCCCATGATTTTGTCGTAGCAACTAATTACCGAGTTTATATGAATAAGGAGAAGCCAATCTAATTTTTATATAGTAATGAAACATATATACATCGAAAGGTCATTTATGTTTTTTCCTGATGAACCCATGAATTACTATATTCTGGAAACCAAAAATATATGATGCACCAAATATTGGTTGGAAATCTGAGTATGCTCACTTTGACAAGATGCTAACTTGTGCAAGCACTTTAAGAACAGAGATGTCGCGTTGTATTCTTAAACTGCTTGTATGAGCACCCAGCTACTGGAGGAACTTTTGGGATTTTAAGTGAAAATTTTGTCTTTCAACAAGTAAATACTCCAAAAATGTATTTCTTTAGTTTCTTGTCTCATCTAGTAACATTGTTAGTTTAGTCTTTGAGATAGATTTCATTGAGATTTTTACATTCATTGTTAAGTGAACCTGTGTTGGACAACTCTGCCTTGCAAATCACATGATAGTGGAGCAATTTACGCTCTTGTTTGGAATTGAAGTGACAATTATCAGTTGTACATGTTTCTTGACTTGATTTAATTTAATTGTCTGCTACATAATCTTCTGCATCTTTCTTTTACTGTTGCTCATGCATCAATAATGTTCATTTGTGCTTGTGACAATGGATAAAAATAAACTTATTGAGCTCACTTGTTGTATGATGCAGAATGTGCCATATGTCCTTCAAAGCAAGCCCTTGGGCGTGTTTGTGGAGTGACTAGGCCTTTCATTGCTTGTTAAGTGACCAGCAACGAGGGTAGCTAGCTGATATAGCCGATCCAGAGTCTCAAGGTGATCCCATTGCTGCCACATTTCGTGATATTTGCTGATTTGTAAATAACTGCATAACCATCTGTGATTGTTTTACCTTCTGCAAGACTGTCATGTTAATCATGCTGGCATTATGTTGTCATCTTATATTTTTGACTTGTGTAATCCATAAGACACATGTGTCATGTCTGTTGAACTCCCAATATGTTTACGAGGTTGAGAATTGGGAGTTCTGTTGGGTGTCTTTGTCTTTCGAAGAGGATTGTTGCAGCTAGGTGCCTCCTCTCTTTAAAATACAGAGGGATGAGGTTGCTGGAGTTCTGACTCGTTAAATTGACAACATTGTGCTCTGTAGTTAGGTGCCTCCTTTTCGAAGTCTGAATAATCACTGTCATACTCCAGCGTTTGAATTACTAGTCTGGATTTGTCATACTGCAGCGTTTGAATTACAAGTTTGCACCCTTATCTTTGCTCTGCTTTATTTCTCTAGGTACCTTATTTTGTCCTGTCAACATTTCTGAATTCTCTCCTCATGGCAGCAGGTGAGTTCCTCTTGGATGTTTGCACAGCAGCGCGGTATTGCTTCCATACTCTGTTATGTTGGTCAAGTTGGTGCTGCTCCCTCTGTAGTGCAGGAGAACAATACCCCTAGAGATGTGCAGAGTAGGCTATGTCATCCTCTGACCACCATGATTGGCTTCTACCGACGAGGCAAGGTGATTGATCTTTTTGATGTTCAATTCATAATTTGACGTTTAAAATCCTTGGACCCTTTGCAAAGACATTTATCTGTTGATTGTTGCAGCGGCGCCAGCTTGTGGCGCCCTTGTATCCATAATGATGATGACGACGACAACAAAAACGATTGCGGCCTGTACGAAGGCTTCTAGGCACCGGATAAGAAGCATTCCCACCTTGTCCTGGTGCTCTCGGGTGAGAATAGCCCTTTGTCTATCATGCCCAAGTTGTGATTGCTTGACTGAGGAGCTTGGTTTACTAGATTTTTTTTCAAGTGTTAAAAACTGAAACTGTTGTTGTGCATCAGATGCCTGAGTTTGGTGCCTATCGAGATTGACGATGAAGATGTCGTTGCCCGCATAAGTGCCACGACACCGAAGAGAGAAGAAGTGCCCCTGAGAGCCGAGATGTGGAAAGCCCTAGGTAAAGTGGCAAGACAAGCTTGACGTGCAACTTGTGCTTTTCCTTGTTGGCTGGAGGTTGCTGCTGAAGTGAAATTGAAGTGCTGTTAGATAGATAGGCCTGGTTTACATGCTGGTGGCTGACTTGTCAGCTGGCGGGTATTTGAGCCGAAGAAGTAGCTAGTGTTGAATTCTAAGCTCTTGTTGGTGTTTTATTTTCTCGAGTGAGAGGGTGATATTTGTACCATATATTTCTGCATGTTTGTTTCCAAGATTCTCTCCGAAATGAAACTGGGACTTGTGTGTCAGGCCATGTAGAGGAATGGATTTACAAGCTGAGTGATATGCATAATGATTGTTTGTGCAAGCATGCATATTATGATTGTAGTCTGTCTTGGCTCATGAATTTTTGTGCCAATATATAGATAGATAGATAGATAGATAGATAGATGATGTGTAAAATAGGTAGCTTGTCTTGTACTCCCTCAGTTCCAAATTACTCGTCGTGGTTGTAGTTCAAATTTGAACTAAGACCACGACAAGTAATTTGGAACGGAGGGAGTAGGAAGGAACATTGATCGACAGATGGATCATCTAAATCTAGTCCCTCGTGATATGCAATGCAGGTTATGGCATCGACGACGGGTCCACTGGAGTCGGTCGGTCTTGGTTTGAGGTGAGGTATATATGTTCTCGTATTTAGCGATTTTTGAATTTTTTCCCTTGTCTATCTATATAATACTCCAGGCTAGCTAGCTAGTGTATCGTCATGCCGGTCGTGACTGAGTGCGTACACAAGCTACATGTTCTGCTTTAATTGTGGCGCTAATAGATCTGACCAGGCTTTTGCCGTGAACATCTATTTGAACCAAACTCAAATAGATGTTTTGGTATGCCAAGATGGCGAAAGAAACAGGAAACAAATTAGAATCATTTTTTCATTTTGGTGTTGCCGGCAAGCAAACAAGCAAGCAAACGGCCATTTTGATGTCACGGTCTAATTAAGTTTGTTAGGCTGACCAGCTAGTTTATTTTATTTCATTATTAGGACCATGCAAAAAAAAGTTTGTTTTGTTAGGACTCCCTCAAAAAGCGGCAGCAGATAGCTGTCAACGGTTTGCCTTTCCACCTTCCAAACAAACTTAAATGCTGAAAGCCCACCTTTTAAGGGATTGCGTTCAACTCTCTCCCAAACCAACGCAACCTCCCCCCCTCGATCCAGCCTGTTTCCATCCGATCCGCACTCCTCACGCGGATCGACCTCCCATCCGACGGCTCCTCTCTCTCTCTCTCTCTCTCTCTCTGTCTCTCCCTCCTATATAAACTGCCCAACTTTGCTTGTTCTTCCTTTTTCCTCAACTCAAACACCTTGCCTCCCTCATCTCATCTACAAGACTACTACACATGCATATGCATACATCGAGCGTCCGTCGACCCAAGGGTCAACACTTGCGCTGCTTGTTAGTATGGGCCGTGTGTCTTGGCCACCCCTGCCATGCTTTCCTGCGGCCGCCGGAGCCCCTAGATCCACAGTGTCTCTCCATCCATCTATCTATCTTTGTAACACCACGCACTGCTTTCTCCATCTAATTAACCTGCTTCTTTAACGCAGTCAATCTTGGCACTCACCTGATGCGTTTTTCTTCTTCTTCTGAACCTAGGGATTCGTCTATTTCAGATGGAGGTGCGGGCAAGAGCCCACCCCAGCACTAGGTGTGTTGCCAGACCAAAGTATATAAGCAAAGGTTAGTGGACAAACAAACTGTATATGCATCGACATCTCTTTGTTGGATGCTTCCTTTCACTCTATTTTGCCATCCTTCTTCTCTTAAGATGAATTAATTAATTTGTTGCTCTGCTCTATGTGGATTTCAAGCTGGACCATATCGACCTACACGCCCCATCCAGGCCGACAAGCCGGCGAATCTCAAGGTAACATTCCCTGCAAGAGTAGAGTGTTGAACAAGGTTCCAACATTTATAGCAGCACGCATATGTCTCTGAATTCTACCTTGTTGCTGATTAAGTGCAACAACGGTTTACGGAGATGTAACATGTTGGTCGATGCTATATGTGTCTGCATTATTCCTGTTCCTTGTTTGCGCACGCTTACATGCTAGAGAACCGTAGCAGCCAAGCACACACGTACTGCTCCTTGCAATTTTCAGTCTAATCTAGTTTTCACTAACTTATTATGGTACAATGTTGGAGTAGATAATAGGAAATCTACTTGCTAGTGAGAATCATGACCAAATTAATTTGAGAACAAGCTAGTAAAACACAAGCTAGATAGCTAGCATATGTGCAAAACACAATGTTCAACATTATTCATCAGCGACTCACCAGGATATGTAAAGGCCAAAATGAAATTTGGTTGTCAACTAAAATGAGTCAAGAACAAGACTATGTGAAATATAAAATACAAGACATGCATGCATGGCATGTTGGTTAGCTAGCGGGGAGCTTGGTGTCTCTAGGTGTGGTCGGCGTTGTCGACTTTGCCATGTAGCTTTTGTTCCTCCGGTAGCAGCATCCTCGTCGTGGATCTTACTCGTGAGTTGTTGTGTGCCTGGGTGAATATGTTCAGTGATTCATTGGCTGCGGTTGTTCCTGTTCCTGTACGCGGCGTCGTCGCCGATGCCCAGAAGATGCGTGCTCTGTATTAGGTCGGGTGGAAGTAGCGAGGCAGATCCGGTGGCCCGTCTTGTTGGTGTTGCCATTTTGGCGGCGGGTCTGAGACCGACGAGCCACAACGGTTAGGGTGCTCTGGGCCATCCCTGTGGTCCATGAAATGCGTGACGGTGCTCCTTTGTGCTGGAGTAGACCCGTGTTCACATATAACCTTCTTTAAGGAAATCTTGGCATGACACGTGTAACCTTTTATAATGTTATCAACTAACACATTTATAATAAAATTTAGACAATAAAATAATTCTTATTCTTTTTCAACCATTTAGTTGTAAGCAATGAATTTGTGTGTGTGTGTGTTTGATTAAGGTTTTGGGTCAAGAGTTGTCTTGCCGTCATCCTAATTAGCCATATTGATATCATGCCTTCGTCATGTCATGGTACCGACCGCTATAAGATTTCCTCTAAATTGGCATCACCTATTGTTTTGGGATTGAGGTTGTCTTTTATTTCGTCTCCGTGGTGATTCTACATATATAAAAGAATAAGTAGGTTTGTGTTTCAGATCATCTTCTTTCTGCTTCATTAGGGTCAAGACATTGTTGGAAGGCCACTACAGCTAGCAGGCATGATGTAGGTGCCGCCGCTTTGCTCGGCGCGAAGGAGGTGCTTCTCCGGCGGGCGACGGGCTGGGTCCACTCCTTGTCGGCCGCTGCTCTTGGCCATGGCGCTCTGCCTTGCCCCTTCCGTCGTTTATGCGTCCGCCGCCACGCACAAGAAGAATCTAGCGGCCGCCGTCGCCGAGATGGCCAAGAACCACACCTGCGGACGCCGTCGACGCCTTTGCCAGCCTCCTCGAGCTCGCCGTTGACGGCGACGCGGATGTCCTGCACTGCTGCTGGAGCGCGCGCCTCCCACTGCCGCAGACGAGGCCGGCCTCTAGCACGGCCGCCGGAAGGCCCTCGAGCTTCGTAGGGCCTCTATCATGCCTCCTCGTCGCCACCTCCAACACCCGGGGCTTCGGCGAGCTCGTACCACGGCCATGGGGAGGCTGGGGAAGGGAGGGGAGGGTCTTCGCCGGCAACGGAGGGGATGGGAGGTCGCCTGCTAGGGAGGAGAGAGGGTCGCTGGCTCGGGAGAGATATCACCGGAGGAGAGGAGAGGAGAGGAGAGAAGAGCTAGAGGGCTCAGGAAGAGAGGAAGAAGAAAGGGAAGAGGAAGAGGAAGCTTACATGTGGGCCCCACGTGTTAGTTAACGGTCAAACACACAGTCAAACAAACAGATTGTTTAGGTGCGGGCCCGACCTGTCATAAACAGGTTTAATTTTTAAACAACGGTCATTTGGGTTTTTTTGAAATAGCCGACCCTTGACTTGGTAGTTATCTGAGAAAAATTAAAAACTGGTAGTTTTCTGGAACCCTAGCCCGTAAAGTAGTAGTTTTATGCTATTTACTCTCCTCGCTGCGAAATTTCTTCTAGGGATTTCATCCTCTCTCGGTACTTTTATATGTATCCTTGTACCCTCTATGATTTGGATTAATTGATCCGTCGTCTCGCAACTTAACATATATATTGTGTTTGAATCACACAGATGGTGAACCGCTCAGACGGTGCTCTGGCTTCTGGGTCGATTGGGATGAGGAGAAGAAAACTGGCCTTGTTTTGACAAGTGCGCGGCTCATTCGCACAAAGGATGCTCCTTACAGTGTCTGGTCAGGCGGTGAAGAGTATGCTACAGATGCTGATGTCAGTCAATGTGCTTCGTCTATTAATTTCTGTATATGCATGTACTGTCTTTTACAGCTGGTTCCATCTCAAATAAATAAAATAATCTTGGTGTATTGCAATTCACATATTTTTTCTATATGCTATCGGCCTTTTCTAATAACTAAATGGAAACAAAACACGCCTTGGCTTACCATTCAAAAATCACATATAATCTGTTCTGCAACTTTTTTTAGGTCACTGTTCATTTGCTAAATGGCACCAGTGCAGAAGGCCAGCTGGTCTATCTCCAGCCCCACTATGATCTCGCTTTCCTTGGATGCTCGTTCTGTCCTAGGTTGATCTTCAGGGGTGCGGTATGTACACCGGTGTTGGTGCCTTCGATGCCTTTCTCGAGATCGAGCCACTTCCGCCACCTACTCGCTGACCTCTCGTAGGCAGACATTAATGGGTGGATGGTGCATGGATAAGGGAAGTCTCGTTGGCATTTTGTCTCGTGGTGACCAGCTGCTGGTCAAAACACGGCTTCGTCTCTCAGTTCAAGGTGGGCCCCCTTGTGTTGTGGTTGTAATGTGTGTGGTAGCTTGTCTCCGAACTTGCCCTGGTGTGGAGAAAGTGCATTAATTTTCAAGAAGTTCATGGATTTGTTTTATTTTAAATTTGGAAAACGTTCATGAATTTTCAAAAAGTTTGTGAATTTGGAAAAAGTCGATGAATTTGAAAAATGTCCGCGTTTAAAGTGCTGACAATAAAATGAGAAAGAAAAACGAAAATGAAAGTTAATAAGGAAAAATAAAATAAAATAACCGGACGGGGAGAAAGGTTGCCAAAACCCGGTTGCACCAGCGTGCAGGCTGCGAGCAAAAGAGAGAAAAACAATAAATGGGCATTGAAAAAAGATGTCCATTGATCGCACAAGACAGTAATGTCCATCATATCCAATATCTCTCGTGTCAAAGGCCGAGACGCATTGAAAAGATGGCCCAAACCGTGTGCACTTGTCATGATTAGCAGTCCGGTTGGTCTAGAATAGTAGGCGAAACCAGTAGACGAATGCCCATTCCTGACCTTGTCGTGCCTCGATTCTTTATCTTTTACCATCTTGACCTCATCGGCCAGGATTTGGAGTTCTTCAAGCTGGTCTTGTTTCGGAGCAAACTGGATGGAAAAGATTGAACCTTTGACCCGATCAAACACCTGTGTCCAGTCAACGTCCTCCTCCGCCATTCATAGTTTTTTTTTCTGAAAGAGAATGCTGCAATTTATTAATTAGCATACATCAGTACATAGAGTTTGCCTGATACACTCTGGAGTAGAATAGTACACGGCTTTTCAACTGGCAAACTCACAGGACCTAGCTAGTATATGAGCAGCAGCATTCATAGTTGTTCTCATGCTGGCTCTGCACTCGCTTAGCTGGCTGGCGTTCTTTTTTCTTTTTCTTTTTTAGCGTCATGTCTCTCTGTTCTCTCCCAAACGAGCAGGCATGCGTCGGGAACACCCGCATTAATGCATACTTTACTCTAATCTAATTCACATTCATTAGCTAAGCTACTATAGTAGACGACGTTCCACCTCCACAAAATTGACTTTTTTGTCGCCAAATCAAAAAGTCATTCCTTCCTCGGAATCTCTCTCNTTTTGGGTCAAGAGTTGTCTTGCCGTCATCCTAATTAGCCATATTGATATCATGCCTTCGTCATGTCATGGTACCGACCGCTATAAGATTTCCTCTAAATTGGCATCACCTATTGTTTTGGGATTGAGGTTGTCTTTTATTTCGTCTCCGTGGTGATTCTACATATATAAAAGAATAAGTAGGTTTGTGTTTCAGATCATCTTCTTTCTGCTTCATTAGGGTCAAGACATTGTTGGAAGGCCACTACAGCTAGCAGGCATGATGTAGGTGCTGCCGCTTTGCTCGGCGCGAAGGAGGTGCTTCTCCGGCGGCGACGGGCTGGGTCCACTCCTTGTCGGCCGCTGCTCTTGGCCATGGCGCTCTGCCTTGCCCCTTCCGTCGTTTATGCGTCCGCCGCCACGCACAAGAAGAATCTAGCGGCCGCCGTCGCCGAGATGGCCAAGAACCACACCTGCGGACGCCGTCGACGGCTTTGCCAGCCTCCTCGAGCTCGCTGTTCACTGCGACGCGGATGTCCTGCACTGCTGCTGGAGCGCGCGCCTCCCACTGCCGCAGACGAGGCCGACCTCTAGCACGGCCGCCGGAAGGCCCTCGAGCTTCGTAGGGCCTCTATCATGCCTCCTCGTCGCCACCTCCAACACCCGGGGCTTCGGCGAGCTCGTACCACGGCCATGGGGAGGCTGGGGAAGGGAGGGGAGGGTCTTCGCCGGCAACGGAGGGGATGGGAGGTCGCCTGCTAGGGAGGAAAGAGGGTCGCTGGCTCGGGAGAGATATCACCGGAGGAGAGGAGAGGAGAGGAGAGAAGAGCTAGAGGGCTCAGGAAGAGAGGAAGAAGAAAGGGAAGAGGAAGAGGAAGCTTACATGTGGGCCCCACGTGTTAGTTAACGGTCAAACACACAGTCAAACAAACAGATTGTTTAGGTGCGGGCCCGACCTGTCATAAACAGGTTTAATTTTTAAACAACGGTCATTTGGGTTTTTTTTGAAATAGCCGACCCTTGACTTGGTAGTTATCTGAGAAAAATTAAAAACTGGTAGTTTTCTGGAACCCTAGCCCGTAAAGTAGTAGTTTTATGCTATTTACTCTCCTCGCTGCGAAATTTCTTCTAGGGATTTCATCCTCTCTCGGTACTTTTATATGTATCCTTGTACCCTCTATGATTTGGATTAATTGATCCGTCGTCTCGCAACTTAACATATATATTGTGTTTGAATCACACAGATGGTGAACCGCTCAGACGGTGCTTTGGCTTCTGGGTCGATTGGGATGAGGAGAAGAAAACTGGCCTTGTTTTGACAAGTGCGCGGCTCATTCGCACAAAGGATGCTCCTTACAGTATCTGGTCAGGCGGTGAAGAGTATGCTACAGATGCTGATGTCAGTCAATGTGCTTCGTCTATTAATTTCTGTATATGCATGTACTGTCTTTTACAGCTGGTTCCATCTCAAATAAATAAAATAATCTTGGTGTATTGCAATTCACATATTTTTTGTATATGCTATCGGCCTTTTCTAATAACTAAATGGAAACAAAACACGCCTTGGCTTACCATTCAAAATCACATATAATCTGTTCTGCAACTTTTTTTAGGTCACTGTTCATTTGCTAAATGGCACCAGTGCAGAAGGCCAGCTGGTCTATCTCCAGCCCCACTATGATCTCGCTTTCCTTGGATGCTCGTTCTGTCCTAGGTTGATCTTCAGGGGTGCGGTATGTACACCGGTGTTGGTGCCTTCGATGCCTTTCTCGAGATCGAGCCACTTCCGCCACCTACTCGCTGACCTCTCGTAGGCAGACATTAATGGGTGGATGGTGCATGGATAAGGGAAGTCTCGTTGGCATTTTGTCTCGTGGTGACCAGCTGCTGGTCAAAACACGGCTTCGTCTCTCAGTTCAAGGTGGGCCCCCTTGTGTTGTGGTTGTAATGTGTGTGGTAGCTTGTCTCCGAACTTGCCCTGGTGTGGAGAAAGTGCATTAATTTTCAAGAAGTTCATGGATTTGTTTTATTTTAAATTTGGAAAACGTTCATGAATTTTCAAAAAGTTTGTGAATTTGGAAAAAGTCGATGAATTTGAAAAATGTCCGCGTTTAAAGTGCTGACAATAAAATGAGAAAGAAAAACGAAAATGAAAGTTAATAAGGAAAAATAAAATAAAATAACCGGACGGGGAGAAAGGTTGCCAAAACCCGGTTGCACCAGCGTGCAGGCTGCGAGCAAAAGAGAGAAAAACAATAAATGGGCATTGAAAAAGATGTCCATTGATCACACAAGACAGTAATGTCCATCATATCCAATGTCTCTCGTGTCAAAGGCCGAGACGCATTGAAAAGATGGCCCAAACCGTGTGCACTTGTCATGATTAGCAGTCCGGTTGGTCTAGAATAGTAGGCGAAACCAGTAGAAGAATGCCCATTCCTGACCTTGTCGTGCCTCGATTCTTTATCTTTTACCGTCTTGACCTCATCGGCCAGGATTTGGAGTTCTTCAAGCTGGTCTTGTTTCGGAGCAAACTGGATGGAAAAGATTGAACCTTTGACCCGATCAAACACCTGTGTCCAGTCAACGTCCTCCTCCGCCATTCATAGTTTTTTTTTGAGAGAGAATGCTGCAATTTATTAATTAGTATACATCAGTACATAGAGTTTGCCTGATACACTCTGGAGTAGAATAGTACACGGCTTTTGAACTGGCAAACTCACAGGACCTAGCTAGTATATGAGCAGCAGCATTCATAGTTGTTCTCATGCTGGCTCTGCACTCGCTTAGCTGGCTGGCGTTCTTTTTTCTTTTTCTTTTTTAGCGTCATGTCTCTCTGTTCTCTCCCAAACGAGCAGGCATGCGTCGGGAACACCCGCATTAATGCATACTTTACTCTAATCTAATTCACATTCATTAGCTAAGCTACTATAGTAGACGACGTTCCACCTCCACAAAATTGACTTTTTTGTCGCCAAATCAAAAAGTCATTCCTTCCTCGGAATCTCTCTCACCCACCATTTATTTCCGCCAGCTGCCCACTTAATTAGACCACCCACAGACTAATAAATCCACTAGTAACTGCACAAAAAATATCTATCAGATCCTCAAAAAAAAAATCTTCCTCATGGCTCTCCCGCACATTCCCGTGTCAACTAACACGTCACCAACCACGTTCCGCGCGTACAACGCTACTGTCAAAGCCGCGCCGCCTCCGCCCGCCAACTTGTCACTTATCAATTTCAAAAAAAATCAAAAAAAAACTCGTCACTTATCGGATGGATGACGCGTCGTCGAGGAACAAGGCCGCCATCTTCCAATTCCGCTCTCGTGACCCTTCAAAAGAAAGAAAGAAATCGATCGGAACGCACCTGCGGTACTAGCCGACCCCGCGACACATCGGGCTAGGAGGGCCACGACGGGAGGTACGTCCGCTAGACACACGGGATGACCTGGGAGAGCTATTGCCCAAGGAGGGACGGAGGGAGTAAGGGAGGCGCCGACCAACCAATGAGTGAGCATCGGTCCATTCCCACGATGATGCACACTTAACTTTTTCTTCTTCTTTTTAAATGTTACAACAACTTGTGAGTATGAAAATAGTTTCTTCCAACTCCTAGGATGACGACGCACACCAGCAACGATCGACCTACACTTGACCCTCCACCGCATTGATATGCACATGAGCAACGATCGACCGAACCTGGCGCTCGAGACACGGCACGCGCTCTCTTTCATCGGATGTGGACGAACGGTCAGAATCAGCTTGAAAGGAGGATCGATCCATGGGGCACGACAAACAACCAATCAACAAGCCAGCCAGCCAGCCAGCCAAAACGAATGAATCTGTTCCACGGTGATGGCCGGCCGGTCTGCATGCATGCATGCTAGTAGACGTATGAGTATGGAAATAGTTTCTTCCAACTCGCGATTACGTTATGGCGAGTGATACGCACCGGTGCGCCGGCCGAAATTTGGGTCGGTCGCACCAGCAGCGTCCGATCAAACATCGGATAGCCACACGATCCTCTCTCTTGATGAAACTGTTGTTGTCAGGGTTGGCCTCGTTCTGGAAGCTAACATAACATTCGTAGTTGGCTCTCGATCGGCTCGCTTAGCTGGCTGGCGTTGTTGAGATATCGTCTGAGTCCCGCTCCTGCACTGCATGCATCGTAGGACCATCTCTCTTTCTGTTTTGGCGCACGCAGGTCTCCCAAAGGAGCAGAGCAGAGCACGCATGCATGCATGCGTCATTAATCTAAGAGTAATCTAATTCACATTCATTACTCATTAGCTAAGCTACTATTAGTACTAGTAGACCTCTACAAAACAAAATTACCATTTATTTCCGCCAGCTGCCCATTTAATTAGACAGACCAACTGACTTTCAAGTAACTGCACAAAAATACTACTTGCTCAGTTTTCATAATACATGCCTTTCATTTGTCAAAACATAGATGTATCTAAGCATATTTTAGTATATAGGTACAACCATTTTTAGACAAATGCAAGTCAAGTATTTAGGAACCGAGGGACAAGTATAGTACATGACCCCGGCCGGGCCGCTCCAACCAAAACATGCATGCATGACTCAGAAGACGCAGCCAACAGAAACAAAAGCTAAACACGTATCCATCCGTATTAGGATAGGATCGATCCGTGGACGACCGCAATCGACCAATAAGAAGAGAGAGTTTCACGGCCGTGATCCGCGAGAGAGATGCCATTAATTANCTGCCCATTTAATTAGACAGACCAACTGACTTTCAAGTAACTGCACAAAAATACTACTTGCTCCGTTTTCATAATACATGCCTTTCATTTGTCAAAACATAGATGTATCTAGGCATATTTTAGTATATAGGTACAACCATTTTTAGACAAATGCAAGTCAAGTATTTAGGAACCGAGGGACAAGTATAGTACATGACCCCGGCCGGGCCGCTCCAACCAAAACATGCATGCATGACTCAGAAGACGCAGCCAACAGAAACAAAAGCTAAACACGTATCCATCCGTATTAGGATAGGATCGATCCGTGGACGACCGCAATCGACCAATAAGAAGAGAGAGTTTCACGGCCGTGATCCGCGAGAGAGATGCCATTAATTAGTGGGTTGGATTGATGAATCGTGGGACTAGATTAATTTGTGGGTCGGATTCTGGGAAAAGATAACCACCGGAAACCACGCCGCTGTTTCCCAACCCAAAGAAACCCCTCACACCCACCACCGCGCCGCCGTCTCCCTTGCTCACACCCACATCGCTGCCGGAAGGCCATGGCCTCCCCCACCTCCTTCCCTTCCCTCCTCGAAACACAAGACACGAGAGGGACCGCGACCGAGAAGAATGTCAGGCGGCACGCATGTGGTAAGCAATCCTAACAATTCAAAAAAATGAAGCTATTCTATAGGGGCGGCCAGTCTGCATGCACGCACACCGTTAGATGTTCCGGGCACAACATCCATTTTATCCGGCGTAATAGGATCAATCCGACAGCAATGGACCAATGAGGAGAGAGAGTCATACGGTCGTGATCCGCGAGAGAAATTAATTAGCGGGTTGGGTTGATGAATTGTCGCAGCAGTAACCCCAAAAAAACCCAACCAACGAGAGTCAGAACCAAACCGGCACATGATCCACCGAGCCCGCCCCGCTCTCACGCCGCCGTCTCTCTCCTCCCATCCCACCGCGACCGCCTCCCTCACACCACCTCGCCGCCGGCCATGGCCTCCCCCACCCCCTCCCCTCCCCTTCACACATCAGAAGATATGAGAGGGAAGAAGATCGACCGCGACCACGACCGAGAAGGTCAGGCAGCGCGCCGAGGAGCCGCGCCCATGGCGCGACCGAGCAGGTGAGGTGAGAAGGTGACACATGTGGTAAGCAATCCAAACAATTTTTTTAAAAAATGAATCTGTTTTATAGGGGCGGCCAGTGTGCATGCGCGCACGCACGCCGTTAGATGTGGCCTATAAACCGGAAAGGAGGGAGTACTATTATTATTGCTTTGATTTTCACTCCTTGGTCTGTGTGCCACGTTGCTACTATTCCTTTGATTTTTCACGCAATCGAGATCCGCATTATTAATGCGTGCACGCACTGATCTCGTTGCTACGCTGATTACCAAGCTAGCTAGTAGCTATAGTACTAGTGCAGTAATCAAAGCTAGCTAGGCTAGACGTTCCACCTCCACAAAATTAACCTCGCTCCGGTCCTTGTTTCACGGCTTGTCGTTGCGCACCACGATATGCCCTCGCCGTATGCAAGCAAAGGAAGGGCACACGAAATCGGCCGCGACAAAGTGTTCCTCTCCGTTATTGCCCGCAAACCGTAACCAATC
>CAJFDF010000155.1:50732-66179 GCA_904067115.1 Aegilops sharonensis
TTCGACGCTTCCGCAGCATTTTAGTTTATTTCTCATGAGTTGGCCTTGAGCCGAATTTATTCCCTTGTAATAAAGACTCTATATGAGAATCGATTAATGATATTCAGGTGTGATTGAACTTTGATTACTTTATCGATGTACTGTGAGTACCAGCATGATCTTGGGATGGTACAGACACAGAGATTTGACCGATTTTGGGTCAGGTCGCTACACTCTCTCTCTCTCTCTCTCTCTCTCTCTCTCTCTCAGAAAAAAGGGTAACTGAGATCTAACAAGTTGAGAGGAAGAGCTATGAACTTGTTGTATGCAAAATGGTAACCGAGAGGGGATCGATTGAAAATTTGGCATTCTGATAACTAGGGCATGAGTGCATAAGTGATTTGTTTGGCTACGCGATTAATTTGGTTCTAGTACTGATGAGTAATTTTATATACTACTTAAAAATAAAAATCTTGAGACCTGCTTAATATACCTTATTTGAAACCTGCCTCACAAAAATCTGTTATGCTTTGCTGACCCTTTTTCTTGCGCTAGATAAGCAAAAAAAAAACCCTCCAGAATCAGACAGATTTCTCTCAAAAAAAGAAGGAAAAAGCAGAGTGGGTGAGAACTAACAAGTGGAGAAGAAGAGCTATGAACATGTTAATATTGCAAAAAGGCAAAGTAAGAAGAGATGGATCGAAAATGTGGCATTCTGAGAACTAGTTTGCACTTTTTGTTTATGAGTTGGAGACAAATCAAAGAGTAGAAGAAATTGGTAATGCGAGAGTTGGTTGGGGCAGCTGAGCTCACCTGCACCTGGAGGCCGCTGGAGAGTGCACCAGCGGCAGCCGCAGTGGTAGAGGACGGACGGCGAGGAAGCTTACCCAGCAGATCGTAAGAAGAAGGGAGTGAGGGAGGGAGGAAGGGGGTGGATCTTGGGCTGGGCAGTGCACTACTATACTAGTCTTTGGGAGTGAGGAGGTGAACCCTCAGCACTCTGTTTCTACTTGATCTGAATTGCTGCTTCTGTACGCCCTTTCTCACTAGGACAGAGAAAATGACAAAGTTTACTTCGCCAGAAAAAAAAAAGAAAGAGAAAAATGAATTATTATTATTACTCCCTCCGTTCACCTTTATAAGTCGTTTCAGACAACTAAAAATGAGCTACTTTGCACCGTGTCTGAAATGTCTTCAAGGAGAATGGCGTTTAGGAGTCCAGGCTCCATGAAGCTCTTTATTTTTGAAATATTCTAATTCTAATTTTTATGTTTTAAAAAATTCTGAAAAAATATGCGTGTATGTAAGGATGTAAACCACATGTGTGTAAAAATTCATGATGAAATATCTTAAGTTGCGGCCTGTATAAAAAAGACAAATTAATTGCCTGAGAGGATGAATAGTATCATGTGTTAAACAGCCCTAAATTTGTCTTTTTTGCACAGCCCTCATTTCAACGTATTTTGTCCTGAAAATTTATACACATGTGTATTATGCCTTCATGTATATCTGTGTTTTTTCCAAAAAAAAATTAAACATAAAAATATGAATTTTAATGAAATTTGAAATTTGAATTTGGAGGCCTCATTGGAGCTCGGTCACCAAAAGGGATTTTTCCAGTCTTCAAGGAGAAGCCTTATAAAAAGTAAACGGAGGGAGTATTATTTTGCGAGAGAGAAAAATGAAATTTGCCGTGTGAAAGCATCGCCTTGATTGGACGCGTCATGCTGCTGTGCGTAGCAGTGTAGTTATTACTCACGAGCCAGTTGATGATACGTACGTNCTGCTGTGCGTAGCAGTGTAGTTATTACTCACGAGCCAGTTGATGATACGTACGTACTACTGTGCACCATGTGAAGCTGGCCGGTGGCTGCAGTGCGCGCCGAGTGTAAAGTGTGCTGCTCCTTCTTGGATCCTACTGGCAACAGCCACACGATTCCTTAGCTAGCTAGGGCCTTAGGGCGCGAGACGTGAAAAGAGACCTTCAGTTCATACGCGTCCCCTGCTTGGTCGCGCCATGGGCTTCCGTATAGGTGGGAAAAGAGGGGGAGACGATTCTGCGGCCAGGGCTTCTCTGCCTCTCTGGTAGGCTTGCATAGCACGACATTAAAGCACCTCTGGGTTAGAGGAACGCTCAAATCGGCCTTTTTGTGGAGTCAAACCCCGCACGACGCACCACGGTGGCCACGTTGACTGCGTCGGGTGTGCATGTGTGTGCACGCGGGACGCGTCAGGTGCATGGCGTGTGTGTGTGCGTAGACTAGGGTAGGAGCGTGTGTGTGTGCATGCGCGGTGCCAGACCAGGTGCAGCCGTTGGCGCGCAGGTCAGGGTGACCGAGTCTGGGCCGTTGCGGGCTCGCCGCGTCCTGGGCACGTTCGTGTGTGTAATGGACGCGGCTGGAGCGGGCCGGACCGTGCGCTCGGGCGGGTGCAGACGTGGGGTTTGTGCCCAGTGTCTGGCCCGGGTATAAAGCCCGTGAGGGACGCATTGTAATGGCTGTGGTGGTGTGACGAGTATGAGGTCGTGGAGGGCGTAGTTGCCCCAGGAAAAAAACCACCCCGTCCCGTGTCCTTCTTCTACCTTGGTCTTCTTCTTCCTTGGTTCATTGTAGACACAGAGAGGGAGAGGTAGAGCCGAGCTAGGGCTAGGGAGAGCGAGAAGGCCTCGGCAACAACATCATAGGTTCTCAAAAAGGAAAAAAAGCATCATATGACATATGCGAATGTCTAAGAACATCAAATCTTCGTGCAACTGCAGTGAAGACCATGAATGAAGCAAGCAACGTAGCAGTGCGCGAAACTAGCTATACGACATATGAATGATGATCACACAAATTGCTGCATGATGGATAATAGACCAAAACCGGCACAAGAATTAAAAGTTCTATGAATTCCGCTAGCAGCTACCTGCATTTTCGATCATGTCTCTNAGGCCTCGGCAACAACATCATAGGTTCTCAAAAAGGAAAAAAAGCATCATATGACATATGCGAATGTCTAAGAACATCAAATCTTCGTGCAACTGCAGTGAAGACCATGAATGAAGCAAGCAACGTAGCAGTGCGCGAAACTAGCTATACGACATATGAATGATGATCACACAAATTGCTGCATGATGGATAATAGACCAAAACCGGCACAAGAATTAAAAGTTCTATGAATTCCGCTAGCAGCTACCTGCATTTTCGATCATGTCTCTGAACCAAACACTCTTGGCTAACCTCACACTGAGAAAACAACACAACCCCCACTAGATGGGCATGTAAACGTAGACCAAACCAGAAGAAAATGAAGACACTCTAATAGCAATCCTGATTACGAACCCAAACTAGCCATACAAAGTACAAACTAATCTAATATACCAAGCTAGCTCTGAACACAGTACAGAAAATGGGACTAATATACAGCTGAGGCATCTTGAGAAAAAGAAGCACAGCCCCCTGCTGGTAAAACATAGATCGTACACTTACCAAACACACAACATATCTGAAAAAAGAAAGAAAATGCATGGATGAGGGGGGAATGAACACCACATAAGCATATCCGAAAACACATGCCTGCGGTTTCGTCATACTGTACTCACGAGACTTACACTTACCATTTGCAACTATGGATGCTACATAGTACTAACAGTTTTTGCCACTAACACAGGCAACCCAACCGCCAAAGCAAGGCAAGAGGAGACATAAATTAATGTCTTAACATACTGAATGAGTGTTAATATACTAACAGAGAATTACTACATCCCAAGATAAATAGAGCCTAAATTCTATTTCTGTCGACGATTTGCAGCTTTAACTCATGCGCCATGAGCTGCTTGGACCCATCCATGCAGATGCGACCCCGCCACGAAGATCGAGCGGGTCCGACTCAGTCTCCCTTGCAGAATACCAATGACCTCGCCGTTTGAGTTGAACAGTGGCGCCCCGGACGAGCTCTCAGCAGTTCTCATGTCGACTTCCAATACATTCATGTTGTGCCCCAAAGGATCGGGCATGTCAATCCCCCTTGAAGAAACAGTTGTACCTATGGAGACCATTCTAGGCATACAGGACGGACACAGATACGAGTACGGGAAGCCTTCCGTCAAAGATGAAAAATCTCTGACAACAATGATGCGAAGATTTCATAATTGGTACATGGAAACCTGCATAGCGTCTGAGGGTACGAATGCTTTGTATCTGCATATTAAAGAGGAGCACGGCCTCGTTACAAATGATCTGTTGACTGTTCCATTTGATGAGTTCTTCGCGTTCTTCAATCAAAAGGCCCTCGATAAACTAATGGTCTTTTGCTACTGTCTGTAAGTACTATTTCTATCATTAAGTCTCTATATATAGCTCGGCTCTTTCATTTCATGTATTTATAATTAATTATCCTCAATATATTATGCAGATTGAAGATCGTTGAGTGCAAAAAACAAGAAATTTATGATATTGGGTTCATTAACACAAATATCATAGATGAATTTCTGGTTAAAAAGGACATCAAATAGGCCGAGGACAACGTGCTACAATCGTTGATCAAAAATCAAAACAAAGATACCATACTCTTTCCTTACAACGGCAAGTGAGTGTTACTGTCGTGTGCATATTCGATTTCCCTTATTACTCGAGTGAGGTTATAGTAATGTAATTGATGAGTTATGCATGCGTGCGCAGGTACCACTATATTCTTCTGGAGATTAAGCTTGAGTGTGGACTAGTAACCGTCTTAGACTCGAGACGGAAAGATCCCAAATCCTATGCGGACATGACTGAAATGCGATATACATAACCGAAGGTAAGTACTACTGGCTATCTAGTTGCGCGCATCTCCCCTTGATTCTATAGCTATACTTTCATCAATGCCATTTATAATGCTTCATTATCAGTTTGATTGACCTCTATTTCTCATAAAGTGCTTGTGGCAGGAAGAAGGGAATGATTTATGTGGATACTACGTGTGCGAGTTCATCCACAACGCGACTTTGAAAAACAATCGGGGCTACTCTCAAAGACAATATGAAGTGCGTAAGAAATAATATTCACAATTTCATTTTATTACACCATCATTTCTGTTGAGTTTCATTCATATATATGTATTAATTAACCCCCTTCTTCATATTAGACGTGGCAGATGCGGAATGAACTCCTAGAACCAGATCGCATGAAAGCAATTCAAGAGGAATTGGCGGGATTCTTTCTTGACCACGTCATCAACAAAGCCGGAGAATACCATGTGGAAATTGATTTCAATTGCTAGGAGATTGTAATTAAGAGATCTTATACATATTGTACATGTATGTAGCCAGCAGCGTCAGATACATGATATACGAAAACTTGTTGTTCGACCAATCTCTCGGAGAAGGAGAGATCGATCGATCACTTCTCTCGGTATGCATGACGAACTTTTGTACTGAATGGTTCTCTTAATCACTTATGTATATATAGTACGTAGCGTCGACCAAGCACGGACATAAGAGAGAACACTTCTCTCTATTAATTAGCTAGCTAACACAATATATGAAATACCTAAATTAACCCCCCAAACCCCCAAACCCCCCACACCCCCCCCTCCTTTCAAAAAAAATAACAAAAACCCCAACCACTGGAATGCTGACGCGTGGATGCCTTTTGGTCCCGGTTGGAGCCACCAACCGGGACCAAAGGCCCCCTGACCGGGCTCGGCGCACAGGGCCACGTGGAGGAGCATTGGTCCTGGTTCGTGTTTGAACCGGGACTAATGGGTGGAGGCATTAGTAACGACCCATTAGTCCCGGTTCATGAACCGGGACTAAAGGCCCTTACGAACCGGGACTATTAGGTGTTTTTCTACTAGTGAATACCAATGACCTCGCCGTTTGAGTTGAACAGTGGCGCCCCGGACGAGCTCTCAGCAGTNGCCACGTGGAGGAGCATTGGTCCTGGTTCGTGTTTGAACCGGGACTAATGGGTGGAGGCATTAGTAACGACCATTAGTCCCGGTTCATGAAACGGGACTAAAGGCCCTTACGAACCGGGACTATTAGGTGTTTTTCTACTAGTGAATACCAATGACCTCGCCGTTTGAGTTGAACAGTGGCGCCCCGGACGAGCTCTCAGCAGTTCTCATGTCGACTTCCAATACATTCATGTTATACCCCAAAGGATCGGGCATGTCAATCCCCCTTGAAGAAACAGTTGTACCTATAAAGACCATTCTAGGCATACAGGATGACCAAGACACCATCATGCACTGCCTGTCATTTGTTGGAGTGCTGGCAGAGATCTCAAGGGAAGGGTGTGCTTGGGCGCATACGCCATCATCTGAGTAATTCTTGAGGCCGCTGTTCTCAACACTCAGAACAATTGTATCTTCACTTGAGTCAACCCCAGCTACCGTTGCAGTGCCATACTTCCTGACAGCATTAACCAACCTAGCTTCCTGAATAGTTTCTTCTTGGTGATCGCACAAGACAGTAATGTCCATCATATCCAATGTCTCTTGTGTCAAAGGCCGAGACGCATTGAAAAGATGGCTCAATCCATGTGCACTTGTCATGATTAACAGTCCGGTTGGTCTAGAATAGTAGGCGAAACCAGTTTCCTGACCTTGTCGTGCCTCATCGGCCAGGATTTGGAGTTCTTCAAGCTGGTCTTGTTTCGGAGCAAACTGGATGGAAAAGATTGAACCTTTGACCCGATCAAACACCTGTGTCCAGTCAACGTCCTCCTCCGCCATTCATAGTTTTTTTTTGAGAGAGAATGCTGCAATTTATTAATTAGTATACATCAGTACATAGAGTTTGCCTCATACACTCTGGAGTAGAATAGTACACGGCTTTTGAACTGGCAAACTCACAGGACCTAGCTAGTATATGAGCAGCAGCATTCATAGTTGTTCTCATGCTGGCTCTGCACTCGCTTAGCTGGCTGGCGTTCTTTTTTCTTTTTCTTTTTTAGCGTCATGTCTCTCTGTTCTCTCCCAAACGAGCAGGCATGCGTCGGGAACACCCGCATTAATGCATACTTTACTCTAATCTAATTCACATTCATTAGCTAAGCTACTATAGTAGACGACGTTCCACCTCCACAAAATTGACTTTTTTGTCGCCAAATCAAAAAGTCATTCCTTCCTCGGAATCTCTCTCACCCACCATTTATTTCCGCCAGCTGCCCACTTAATTAGACCACCCACAGACTAATAAATCCACTAGTAACTGCACAAAAAATATCTATCAGATCCTCAAAAAAAAAATCTTCCTCATGGCTCTCCCGCACATTCCCGTGTCAACTAACACGTCACCAACCACGTTCCGCGCGTACAACGCTACTGTCAAAGCCGCGCCGCCTCCGCCCGCCAACTTGTCACTTATCAATTTCAAAAAAAATCAAAAAAAAAATCGTCACTTATCGGATGGATGACGCGTCGTCGAGGAACAAGGCCGCCATCTTCCAATTCCGCTCTAGTGACCCTTCAAAAGAAAGAAAGAAATCGATCGGAACGCACCTGCGGTACTAGCCGACCCCGCGACACATCGGGCTAGGAGGGCCACGACGGGAGGTACGTCCGCTAGACACACGGGACGACCTGGGAGAGCTATTGCCCAAGGAGGGACGGAGGGAGTAAGGGAGGCGCCGACCAACCAATGAGTGAGCATCGGTCCATTCCCACGATGATGCACACTTAACTTTTTCTTCTTCTTTTTAAATGTTACAACAACTTGTGAGTATGAAAATAGTTTCTTCCAACTCCTAGGATGACGACGCACACCAGCAACGATCGACCCACACTTGACCCTCCACCGCATTGATATGCACATGAGCAACGATCGACCGAACCTGGCGCTCGAGACACGGCACGCGCTCTCTTTCATCGGATGTGGACGAACGGTCAGAATCAGCTTGAAAGGAGGATCGANCATGCTGGCTCTGCACTCGCTTAGCTGGCTGGCGTTCTTTTTTCTTTTTCTTTTTTAGCGTCATGTCTCTCTGTTCTCTCCCAAACGAGCAGGCATGCGTCGGGAACACCCGCATTAATGCATACTTTACTCTAATCTAATTCACATTCATTAGCTAAGCTACTATAGTAGACGACGTTCCACCTCCACAAAATTGACTTTTTTGTCGCCAAATCAAAAAGTCATTCCTTCCTCGGAATCTCTCTCACCCACCATTTATTTCCGCCAGCTGCCCACTAATTAGACCACCCACAGACTAATAAATCCACTAGTAACTGCACAAAAAATATCTATCAGACCCTCAAAAAAAAATCTTCCTCATGGCTCTCCCGCACATTCCCGTGTCAACTAACACGTCACCAACCACGTTCCGCGCGTACAACGCTACTGTCAAAGCCGCGCCGCCTCCGCCCGCCAACTTGTCACTTATCAATTTCAAAAAAAATCAAAAAAAAAACTCGTCACTTATCGGATGGATGACGCGTCGTCGAGGAACAAGGCCGCCATCTTCCAATTCCGCTCTAGTGACCCTTCAAAAGAAAGAAAGAAATCGATCGGAATGCACCTGCGGTACTAGCCGACCCCGCGACACATCGGGCTAGGAGGGCCATGACGGGAGGTACGTCCGCTAGACACACGGGATGACCTGGGAGAGCTATTGCCCAAGGAGGGACGGAGGGAGTAAGGGAGGCGCCGACCAACCAATGAGTGAGCATCGGTCCATTCCCACGATGATGCACACTTAACTTTTTCTTCTTCTTTTTAAATGTTACAACAACTTGTGAGTATGAAAATAGTTTCTTCCAACTCCTAGGATGACGACGCACACCAGCAACGATCGACCCACACTTGACCCTTCACCGCATTGATATGCACATGAGCAACGATCGACCGAACTTGGCGCTCGAGACACGGCACGCGCTCTCTTTCATCGGATGTGGACGAACGGTCAGAATCAGCTTGAAAGGAGGATCGATCCGTGGGGCACGACAAACAACCAATCAACAAGCCAGCCAGCCAGCCAGCCAAAACGAATGAATCTGTTCCACGGTGATGGCCGGCCGGTCTGCATGCATGCATGCTAGTAGACGTATGAGTATGGAAATAGTTTCTTCCAACTCGCGATTACGTTATGGCGAGTGATATGCACCGGTGCGCCGGCCGAAATTTGGGTCGGTCGCACCAGCAGCGTCCGATCAAACATCGGATAGCCACACGATTCTCTCTCTTGATGAAACTGTTGTTGTCAGGGTTGGGTTGGCCTCGTTCTGGAAGCTAACATAACATAACATAACATTCATAGTTGCCATGCATGCATACTGGCTCTCGATCGGCTCGCTTAGCTGGCTGGCGTTGTTGAGATCTCATGTGAGTCCCGCTTTCTGTTGGCACGCATGGTAGGACCACGCGGAAGAAATTGATCATCATCTCTTTTTCTGTTTTGGCGCACGCGTGCGTGCGTACGTACGCAGGTCTCCCAAAGGAGCAGAGCAGAGCACTCATGCATGCATGCATCATTAATCTAAGAGTAGTAATCTAATTCACATTCATTACTCATTAGCTAAGCTACTACTAGTAGACGACGTTCCACCTCCACAAAACAAAATTACCATCCTACTTTGACTTGTCGCCAAATCATAAGTCCTTCCTCGGGCGGGCCATTCATCTCTCTCACCCACCATTTGTTTCCGCCAGCTGCCCATTTAATTAGACGGCCAACTGACTTTCTAGTAACTGCACAAAAAATGTAGTAGTACTTCCTCCGTTTTCATAATACATGCCTTTCATTTGTCAAAACATACGTGTCAACTAACACGTCACAACCCATGTTTCGCGCGTGCAACGCTACCATCGAAGCTGCGCCGCCTCCGCCCGCCAACTCGTCCCCTATCAAATGGAGGACGCGTCGTCGAGGAAAAAAATGTTACAACTTGTGAGTATGAAAATAGTTTCTTCCAACTCCCACAATGACGCACACCGCCCTTGTCCCTTCGCCACATTGGTATACGCACCCAGACGACCGGACGTGGCGCTTGAGATGTTGCCCTCGCTCAGCTCAGCATGCGTCCTCTTTCGTCGGTTGTGGGCGAACGGCCGGGAGAAGGATTGATCCATAGGACGTGGCAACTAGAAAGCTTCAAACCCGGATTGTAACACCCTTTCTTGTTAAACACGCAGCCAACAGAAACAAAAGCTAAACACGTATCCATCCGTATTAGGATAGGATCGATCCGTGGACGGCCGCAATCGACCAATGAGAAGAGAGAGTTTCACACAACCACCTTCTTCCTCTTCTTCTCCAATGAACCGTCTCGTGTGCTTTCATAAGCCGGCATGCTCCTTTTCTTGTTGGATCGCCTCGAACTGACCCGATCGAGGAATCAACCTATCCTCTCGCAATCGCGCCGCCGCCGCTGTCGCCGCTGGGGATTTATTCGTCCAGTTTTTTTTTACTCTCGGGAAGGGATTTTTTCATGGAGTATCTTCTTTTTTAGAGGCGGGCTCCCAAACCAAACCAACAATCCCTACGCTCGGCCGGACGGCTCGTTGCTGCCCAGTTAAAAAGAAAAATCCGACCAGCTTCCTCATATTGGACTGACCAGCACTCTTCATGTCCACCCCAAATTTAGGACGGATATGAGTAGGCACAGACGCGTCCGTCATGTTGGACTTGATAGGTAGTACCCTCCGCAAATTGCATCAAATCCCCTATTCGATCGTCTCCTGGCGTTCATTTTTCTTTTAGCATCATCATCTCTCTCTCTCTGTGTTTTCGCGCACGCGTGCGTGCGTACGTACGCAGTTCTCCCAAACGAGAAAAGCATGCATGCATGCGTCGGGAACACCCGCATTAATGCCCGCATGCACTCTAATCTAATCCACTACTGTAATTCACATTCATTACTATTAGCTATGCTTGTAGACGTTCCACCTCCACAAAACAAAATTAACATCCTTCTTTGACTTGTCGCCAAATCAAAGGTCCTTCCTTCCTTCTCTCTCACCCATGATTTAGTTCCGCCAGCTGCCCACTTAATTAGACGACCCACACACTAATAAATCCACAAATAACTGCACAACGATCCATTAGTAGTAGTATATCACCCTCCAACTAAAACATGCATGACTCGACACAACCACAATATCTTTTTTTTTGCAGGAAAGACGCCACCACAATACCTATCAGATCCTAAAAAAAAAATCTTCCTCGCGGCTCTCCCGCACATTCCCATACGTGTCAACTAACACGTCACCAACCCACGTTTCGCGCATGCAACTCTACCGTCGAAGCCGCGCCGCCTCCGCCCAATTCCGCTCTGGTGACCCTTCAAAAGAAATCGATCGGAACGCACCTGCGGTACTAGCCGACCCCGGCCACGACGCATCGGGCTAGGAGGGCGACAGACGGGAGGTCCACTAGACACGGGGCCTGGGAGAGTTTTTCCATAATGAGGGAGGGAGGGAGGCACCGACCAACCAATGAGTGAGCGTCGATCCACTCCCACGATGATGCACGCTTAACTTTTTAAAAATAAAAAATAAAATGTTACAACTTGTGAGTATGAAAATAGTTTCTTCCGACTCGCGATTACGTTATTGTCTGAGGAGAAAAAAAAAGAGAGAACAGGTATCCGTGACCCATCCCTCTTGGTTATTGCTCTCACACCGTCGGGACGGGACGGGACGGGACGACGCCCGCACTTGCCCCTTCGCCTCATTGATATGCACACTCAGATGACCGGACATGGCGAACGGCCGGGACAAGGATTGATCCATAGGACGTGGCAACAAGAAAGCGTCAAACCCCGGATTGTAACACCCTTTCTTGTTAAACACGCAGCCAACAGAAACAAAAGCTAAACACGTATCCATCCGTATTAGGATAGGATCGATTCGTGGACGACCGCAATCGACCAATGAGAAGAGAGAGTTTCACGGCGCTTGAGATGTGGCCCTCACATACGCCCTCTTTCGTCGGATGTGGACGAACGGTTAGGATCAATTAAATTCAAAAGGAGGATCGATCCGTGGGACGCGTTGAGCAACCAATCAACAAGCCAGCCGAAACGAGCCAAGGATCTATTCCATATGGCCGGCCGGTCTGCATGCAGAACATTGCTTTATGTTTCAATACAGTATTTATAGGCACACGGGGCCTGGGAGAGCTATTGCCCAAGGAGGGACGGAGGGAGGAAGGGAGGCGCCGACCAACCAATGAGTGAGCATCGATCCACTCCCACGATGATGCACACTTAACTTTTTCTTCTTCTTTTTAAATGTTACAACAACTTGTGAGTATGAAAATAGTTTCTTCCAACTCCTAGGATGACGACGCACACCAGCAACGATCGACCCACACTTGACCCTCCACCGCATTGATATGCACATGAGCAACGATCGACCGAACCTGGCGCTCGAGACACAGCACGCGCTCTCTTTCATCGGATGTGGACGAACGGTCAGAATCAGCTTGAAAGGAGGATCGATCCGTGGGCCATGACAAACAACCAATCAACAAGCCAGCCAGCCAGCCAGCCAAAACGAATGAATCTGTTCCACGGTGATGGCCGGCCGGTCTGCATGCATGCATGCTAGTAGACGTATGAGTATGGAAATAGTTTCTTCCAACTCGCGATTACGTTATGGCGAGTGATACGCACCGGTGCGCCGGCCGAAATTTGGGTCAGTCGCACCAGCAGCGTCCGATCAAACATCGGATAGCCACACGATTCTCTCTCTTGATGAAACTGTTGTTGTCAGGGTTGGGTTGGCCTCGTTCTGGAAGCTAACATAACATAACATAACATTCATAGTTTCCATGCATGCATGCTGGCTCTCGATCAGCTTGCTTGGCTGGCTGGCGTTGTTGAGATCTCACGTGAGTCCCGCTTTCTGTTGGCACGCATGGTAGGACCACGCGGAAGAAATTGATCATCATCTCTCTTTCTGTTTTGGCGCACGCGTGCGTGCGTACGTACGCAGGTCTCCCAAAGGAGCAGAGCAGAGCACTCATGCATGCATGCGTCATTAATCTAAGAGTAGTAATCTAATTCACATTCATTACTCATTAGCTAAGCTACTACTAGTAGACGACGTTCCACCTCCACAAAACAAAATTACCATCCTACTTTGACTTGTCGCCAAATCATAAGTCCTTCCTCGGGCGGGCCATTCATCTCTCTCACCCACCATTTGTTTCCGCCAGCTGCCCATTTAATTAGACGGCCAACTGACTTTCTAGTAACTGCACAAAAAATGTAGTAGTACTTCCTCCGTTTTCATAATACATGCCTTTCATTTGTCAAAACATACGTGTCAACTAACACGTCACAACCCATGTTTCAAGCGTGCAACGCTACCATCGAAGCCGCGCCGCCTCCGCCCGCCAACTCGTCCCCTATCAAATGGAGGACGCGTCGTCGAGGAAAAAAATGTTACAACTTGCGAGTATGAAAATAGTTTCTTCCAACTCCCACGATGACGCACACCGCCCTTGTCCCTTCGCCTCATTGGTATGCGCACCCAGACGACCGGACGTGGTGCTTGAGATGTTGCCCTCGCTCAGCTCAGCATGCGTCCTCTTTCGTCGGTTGTGGGCGAACGGCCGGGAGAAGGATTGATCCATAGGACGTGGCAACAAGAAAGCTTCAAACCCGGATTGTAACACCCTTTCTTGTTAAACACGCAGCCAACAGAAACAAAAAGCTAAACACGTATCCATCCGTATTAGGATAGGATCGATCCGTGGACGGCCGCAATCGACCAATGAGAAGAGAGAGTTTCACACAACCACCTTCTTCCTCTTCTTCTCAAATGAACCGTCTCGTGTGCTTTCATAAGCTGGCATGCTCCTTTTCTTGTTGGATCGCCTCGAACTGACCCGATCGAGGAATCAACCTATCCTCTCGCAATCGCGCCGCCGCCGCTGTCGCCGCTGGGGATTTATTCGTCTAGTTTTTTTTTACTCTCGGGAAGGGATTTTTTCATGGAGTATATTCTTTTTTAGAGGCGGGCTCCCAAACCAAACCAACAATCCCTACGCTCGGCCGGACGGCTCGTTGCTGCCCTGTGACGCCCCCGATTTAATCGTACACTAATCATGCACGCAAATTTGTACGATCAAGATCAGGGACTCACGGGAAGATATCACAACACAACTCCACAAATAAAATAAGTCATACAAGCATCATAATACAAGCCAGGGGCCTCGAGGGCTCGAATACAAGTGCTCGATCATAGACGAGTCAGCGGAAGCAACAATATCTGAGTACAGACATAAGTTAAACAAGTTTGCCTTAAGAAGGCTGACACAAACTGGGATACAGATCGAAAGAGGAGCAGGCCTCCTGCCTGGGATCCTCCTAAGCTACTCCTGGTCGTCGTCAGCGGGCTGCACGTAGTAGTAGGCACCTCCAGAGTAGTAGTCGTCATAGGCGGTGGCGTCTGGCTCCTGGGCTCCATCGTCTGGTTGCAACAATCGAGTAGAGGTAGGGGAAAAGGGGGAATAAGGCAACCGTGAGTACTCATCCAAAGTACTCGCAAGCAAGGAGCTACACTACATATGCATGGATATATGTGTAAAGGGCCCTATCAGTGGACTGAACTGCAGAAAGCCAGAATAAGAGGGGGATAGCTAGTCTTAACGAAGACTACGCTTCTGGACACCTGTCTTGCAACAGGTAGAAGAGGACAAGCTGAAGTCCTCCAAGTAACATCACATAGCAATAATCCTACCCGGTGATCCCCTGCTCATATCCCTGAGCGAGAGCGACCACCGGTTGTATCTGGCACTTGGAAGGGTGTGTTTTATCAAGTATCCGGTTCTAGTTGTCATAAGCTCAAGGTACAACTCCAAGTCGTCCTGTTACCGAAGATCACGGCTATCCGAATAGATTAACTTCCCTGCAGGGGTGCACCATCTTACCCAGCACGCTTGATCCCATTTGGCCGGACACCCTTTCCTGGGTCATGCCCGGCCGCGGAAGATCAACACGTCGCAGCCCCACCTAGGCACAACAGAGAGGCCAACACACCGGTCTAAACCTAAGCGCGCAGGTGTCTGGGCCCATCGCCCTGAGCACACCTGCACGTTGCGAGGGCGGCCGGAAGCAGACCTAGCCTAGCAGGCGTTCCAGTCCAATCCGGCGTGCGCCGCTCCGTCGCTGACGTCTGAAGTGCTTCGGCTGATACCACGACGCCGGGATACCCATAACTACTCCCGCGTAGATGGTTAGTGCGTATAAGCTCGTAGCCAACTCAGATCAAATACCAAGACCTCGTTAAGCGTGTTAAGTAACCGCGAACGCCGAACAGGGCCAGGCCCACCTCTCTCCTAGGCGGTCTCAACCTGCCCTGCCGCTCCGCCACAAAGATCCACTCGCGGGTGCTCCATCAGCCGACCCGACTTTAGTCTCCACATGTATCATGTATAAGTATATAGTATATACCCGTGATCAACTCCCGAGTGATCACGGCCCGATAGTATAGCACGGCAGACGGACAAGAAAGTAGGGCCACAGATGAAAGTACTAGCATCCTATACTAAG
>CAJFDF010000155.1:69436-80574 GCA_904067115.1 Aegilops sharonensis
CGGCCGGCTGGGCCGGGCCAGGGGAGGAGGCTGGGCCAGGCGGGGGGGCCAGGTGGGGAGGGTTCGGGGGGGCTGGCTGGGCCAGGTGGGGAAGGGCTGGCCCAGATGGGCCAGTGGGGGTTCCTTCCCCCACCTCTTTTGTTTTATTTTCTTTTATTATTTTCTTTTTCTGCTTTGGTTTATTTAAAATATCAAAGCACTTTACAAAATTTTGTGCACCCCACCATAATTAGGTTTGTTAATTTAGACAACCCCCGAACATTTTTGTTTTAGTTTTTGAAACTTTTTATCGTTTGCTTTTGTTTTGAATTTGTTTTAGACCGGGTTCGAATCAACGTGAGGTAAGTCACAGTAACCGGGGTGATTACTGTTCCTTAATCATCCGGGTGTTACATGCCCGGTTAAAAAGAAAAATCCGACCAGCTTCCTCATATTGGACTGACTAGCACTCTTCATGTCCACCCCAAATTTAGGATGGATATGGGTAGGCACAGACGCGTCCGTCATGTTGGACTCGATAGGTAGTATCCTCCGCAAATTGCATCAAATCCCCTATTCGATCGTCACCTGGCGTTCATTTTTCTTTTAGCATCATCATCTCTCTCTCTGTGTTTTCGCGCACGCGTGCGTGCGTACGTACGCAGTTCTCCCAAACGAGAAAAGCATGCATGCATGTGTAGGGAACACCCGCATTAATACCCGCATGCACACTAATCTAATCTACTACTATAATTCACATTCATTACTATTAGCTATGCTAGTAGACGTTCCACCTCCACAAAATTCATAGCATCCTCGTTTGACTTGTCCCCAAATCAAAAGTCCTTCCTCGGGCCCAACCATCAAAATCTCTTTCCCGGATGATTTATTTTCGCCGGCTGGTCACTTAATAAGACGATCGACAGTCTAACTAATACACAAATAATTACACAAAAAATATATAGTATACGACCCCATCCGGGCCGCTCCAACCCAAACATGCATGACTCGACGCCACCACAATATCAGATCCTAAAAAAAATATCTTCCTCGCGGCTCTCCCGCACATTCCCATACGTGTCAACTAACACGTCACCAACCCACGTTTCGCGCATGCAACTCTACCGTCGAAGCCGCGCCGCCTCCGCCCACCAACTCGTCCCCTATCGATTATGCTCAAAAAAAAACTCGTCCCCTATCGAATGGATGACGTGTCGTCGAGGAACAAGGCCGCATTCCCGGCCGCCAACTTCCAATTCCGCTCTGGTGACCCTTCAAAAGAAATCGATTGGAACGCACATGCGGTACTAGCCGACCCCGGCCACGACGCATCGGGCTAGGAGGGCGACGGACGGGAGGTCCACTAGACACGGCGCCTGGGAGAGCTATTCCCCAAGGAGGGAGGGAGGGAGGCGCCGACCAACCAATGAGTGAGCGTCGATCCACTCCCACGATGATGCACGCTTAACTTTTTAATAATAAAAAATAAAATGTTACAACTTGTGAGTAGGAAAATAGTTTCTTCCGACTCGCGATTACGTTATTGTCTGAGGAGAAGAAAAAAGAGAGAACAGGTATCCGTGACCCATCTCTCTTGGTTATTGCTCTCACACCGTCGGGACGGGACGGGACGTGACAGACGCCCGCACTTGCCCCTTCGCCTCATTGATATGCGCACCCGGATGACCGGACATGGCGCTTGAGATGTTGCCCTCGCTCAGCATGCGCCCTAGCTCTTTCGTCGGTTGAGGGCGAACGGCCGGGATCATCTCGGGAGAAGGATCGATCCATAGGACGTGGCAACAAAAGCAAGCGTCAGACCCGGATTGTAACACTTGACACACGTATTCTAGTTCTAGCCAACAAAAAACAAAAGCTAACCATCTGCATGCCATTGGATGTTCCAGCCAGGGCAGCGTAGGATCGATCCGTGGACGACTGCAATGAACCAATGAGAAGAAAGAGTTGTACGGCCGTGATCCGCGAGAGAGATGACATAGGAGTATTAATTAGGGATATGTGGAGTGGTGGGAGATTTGTTTTTCAGAAGCAAACAAATCGTCACATCCAAATCCACCTCCCTCGCGCCGCCGTTTCCGTCTCCCTCTCCCACCGCGGCCGCCCACCTCGCCGCCAGCCATGGCCTCCCCCACCTCCTCACCTCCCCTCCCCTCCCCTCCCCTCCCCACATCACAAGGCACGAGAGAGAGAGAGAGAGAGAGAGAGAGAGAGAGGGAAGGAGATCCACCGCGACCGCGACCGCGAAGAAGGTCAGGCGGCGCGCCGAGGAGCCGCGCCCAGATCCGCGACCGAGCAGGCAAGGTGAGGTGAGGTGAGGTGAGGTGAGGAGGGAGACTACCTTCTCTCCCTCTCCCTCTCCCTCTCCCTCTCCCGCTGCTCCCATCGAGTAGGCATGGCGCCGGATCCGGATGGAAGGAAGATCCACCTCCACCTCCACCTCCATGGACGGACATGGCAACTCCCTCCGACACCAACCACATAATGACTGCAAGGCAAGGTAAGGTCCCTCTTCTACTCCCCCTTCATTCCATTCCATTCCTTGTGCTTGTGCTTGTGCTTGTTTTGATTTGGCCTCTCCCCTCCCCTCCCCTCACTCACTCCCTGATGCCTGATGCCTGATGCACGCAACGCAGGTCTGGTCTGGGGCACCGCCTACAACTACAAGCAAGCAGCACCTTCCAATTTGCACCACATGATTACTGCAACCTATTCAGATCAGATACTAGCAAGGATATGAAAACTCAAACTTTTCTTCCTTCTTCACACAAGAGAGGACAACTTTTGTTCCTTTTTCAGAAAACTCACACGCCCCTGCAAATTACTCTAGTCACGCACATCTACATCTACATCTACATGCCTGTTTGTCCCTCCATCCGTCGGATCCACCACATCCAATATATATATATCCATTGTAGGATGGATTGATCCGTGGACGACCGCAATGAACCAATGAGGAGAAAGAGTTGTAGGGCCGTGATCCGAGAGAGAGAGAGAGATTAATTAGTGGGTTGGGTTGACGATGAATCGTCGCACCAAACCCCCAAAAAGAAAAGTAATTAACTCAACCCAGCCCAACCAAAGCAGCGAGAGTCAGAACCAAATCGTCACATCCACCTCTCCTCTCCTTTCACGCCGCCCCGCCGTCTCCCTCTCCTCTCCTCTCCTCTCCCACCTCGCCGCCGGAAGGCCATGGCCTCCCCTCCCCTCCTCACATCACAAGACATGAGAGGGAAACGAGATCCACCGCGCGCGACCGCGGCGGAGAAGGTCAACCGGCGGCGCGACGCCCAGATCGGCCATGGCGCGACCGAGCAGGGCAGCCGAGGTGAGGAGGGAGACTAGGCGCTCTCCCTCTCCCTCTCCCGAGCGGAAGGGGACGCTCGCCGCCCTTCCTCTGTTCCCGTCCCACGAGGGGGCCGCTCCTCTGCTCCCAGCACAGCATGCATGGCGCCGGATATCCATGGACGGACATGGCAACTCCAACGCCCACCACAGGCTGCAAGGCAAGGGTCACTCTTCCACTCCCCTTCCTTCCTTGTGCTTGTGCTTGTGCTTGTTTTCATTTGGCCTCCCTCACTCCCTGATGCGCGCCCGCATGTCATGGTCATGGTTAGGTGCGCCACCTACAAGGAAGCAAGGGAAGACCTCCCGGTCGCCGCTGCTCCGACGCCATGGAAGGGAAGGGAAGGGAAGGGAAGGGAAGGGAATGGAAGGTCTCTCTCTCTGCTTCTCCACGCCCATCCCCAATCTCCAACTTATTCACGCACAGATGAGAAAACTTCAGAAAACTGAAACTTTCTTCAGACAAACAAAAACAATACAGGACACAAGTGAGCCGTCAACAAGGAAAGTTCCACTTCTCATTCTTGAGAAAACTCAAACAAATTACTCTACCCATGCCATGCACGCACTGCCTGACTCGCCGTGGCGGGAATGGTGCGGAGGTGCACGACATGCCAGCATGCTCGCTCGCCATCACCACCATAGCGTACACGCAGTCGCAAATGAACGGTGGGTCGTCCGTCGCGCTATATGCCCCGATACGGTTCGCTTCCGTCTGACTGCATTTGCCGCATCTCTGCTTTATCTTCCTTGCTCCTTGTACATCTTGGCAAGAGTACACCTTCTAATCACACCCCATTCGCCTAATTGAGTCCTGAAACAATTAGATTATAGCTTAACCAATTGCAGTCCATTGTTGCAGTGGAATGTGTGTGCGCGTGACATGAATCTTCCTTGCAAGATCTTTGAATTTCCTAGACGTTCTCCACCTCTGCATGCAACAGCACATGAGTACAGATCTTTAAATTCTTGCTTCATTTTCCACTTTCCGTCTCCCTGAACAGAGAAATTATGGCCTACTTTAAATTGTTAGTACACGTGTGATCAGAATTTATGTTGGGCAATTCGGAGCAGATTTGAGAAAATGTTTTCTTCTTTGATGCTACAACACTTCAGGTTTTAGAAAGAAAGAACTGTATATGCTTCATAGAACCATGGGTACAAGGTTTATGATTCCAGAAAACGCTTTCAAGGTGAATGTGAAATTGTATCAGACTATCGTCATATGTTAAATGAGCCGTGAAGAATGAAAACTGCAGAAGCCTGAAGCTTTTCTTCTTCAGAAAACTCAAAAGTGAAACACATTCGCTGAAAGTTTAGCTTTTCTTCATTCTTCTGGAAAATCAGAATTATTAGTGGCAAAGCTACTCTTCTCCATTAACCAGCCCCTGTTTGCTACTGCTACCAATATCAACAAGTTCCCAGTCCTTATTGTTGGAAAGGTATATATAATCTTGTGCTGACGGTTTGTGATCATTCCGGTATGTATAATAGTTAGTGGATTTTGCCCTCAAGTTTTTTTTCTCTCTTTTGCCGCTCTGCTCTAGTTGGGCGCCGTGCTGCATGCGCTCGAGTGTTCCCCCAGTCCATGTTTGTGTGGCACTTGTGGTTGATGCTTCAGCCTCAATCTTTTTCTTTTGTGTCTCTCTCGCAAATGACTTTTATCGGCTAAAATGCCACATTGTGCAAGACGTACTACTCGGATGGCTTTTCTTGCATCAACATTACAGGCTCCATAGCCCGTACTACTTGGCACTTTCCCGTATTCATCTGCATGATGCATACTTCCTGACAGCATAATTATCATTTCTGAGAACATTTGCTGTCAAGTTAATCGTGCCTATTTTGAATTTCAGAGAGGCATTTGGAAATGGCGTTTTGATGCCACCAGCAGATGATCCTCCGCGGACATGGGAACTCCGACACCACAGAACGCAAGGCAAGGTCCCTCTTCTACTCCCCTTCCTTCTTCTTGTTTTTGATTTGGCCGCTCCCCTCCCTCACTCCATGATGCTCGCAGGTCAGGGGCACCACCTACAAGGAAGGGAAGGCCAGGCCACCGCTTCGCTCCGATGGGTCTGCTTCTTCCCGGGTCGCCGCTGCTCCAACGACTTGGAAGGTCTCTCTCCGCTCTCATGCTCTCTCCGTTCTCCACGCCCATCCAGTCTGCAGACTTACTGCAACTTATTCAGAGAATGAGGAAAAGAAAACTGTAGAAAACTGAAACTTTCCTTCCCCTACTTCAGAGAGGACAACTGGGCCGTGAAGAATGAAAACTGCAGAAATCTGAAACTTATCTTCTTCAGAAAACTCAAAGTGTTCGCACACACCAACAAATTACTCTAGCCATGTCCATGCACGCACAGCAAGTTTAGCGTTTCTTCTCTCTTCTGAACCTCAAAAATATTAGTGGCAAAGCTAGCCACTATGTGTTTAGGTGGGAAACTTTATATATAATCTTGTGCTGATGGTCTGTGTTGCAAACACTTGTGCTTGTTGTGATGATTCAGGTATATATGCTAAGTGGTTTTTGCCCTCAAGTTTGTTTCTCCCTTTTGCCCCTCTGCTCTAGTTGGATGCATAGTTCCTGAGTGCATCATTTTTGAAAACATGTGCTGTCAAGTGTTCACACGCATCTGCAAATTACTATAGCCATGACATGCACGCGTTGAAAGTTTACCTTTTTTTCATTCTTCTGAAAATAAAAAATATTAACCACTCTATGTGTGCGTGTGTGCTGCTGCTACATAGGTGAACAAGTTCCCAATCCGTATTCGTTGAAACGGTATATGTAATCTTGTGCTGCTACATAATCTTGTGCTGGCACTTTCACGTATTCATCTTCATGATGCATACTTCCTGACCGCATCTTTATCATTTCTGAAAACATGTGCTGTCAAGTTAATCCTGCTTATTTTTTAATTTCAGAGAGGCATTTGGAATTGACATTTTGTTGCCACTGGAAGATGATCCACCTCGGCCATCTCCACGCACATGGGAACTCCGACACTACAGAATGCTTGGCAAGGTCCCTCTTCTAGTCCCCTTCCTTCTGTCTGCTTTTATTCGGCCGCTCCTCTCCCTCATTCCCTGATGCTCGCAGCTCAGGGGCACCACCTACAAGGAAGGGAAGGCCACCGCTTCGCTCCGATGGGTCTGCTTCTTCCTGGGTCACCGCTGCTCCAACGCCATGGAAGGTCTCTCTCTCCACTCTCATGCTCTCTCTGGTTGTCCACGCCCATTCAATTTGCAGGCTGTTGCCACATGTATGAACAAGTTCTCCGTTCTCAGTGGGAAACAATATATATGACCTTGTGCTTCTCATGATGATTCCGATGTATATAATAATAGTTAGTGATTTTGCCCTCTCTTTTGCCGCTCTGCTCTAGTGTTTGCTTTTCTTACATAACCATTACAGGCTCCTTAGCCCACACTTCCCATATTCATCTGCATGATCCATAGTTCCTTAGTACACCATTTTTGAAAACACGTGCTGTCAAGTTAACTCTTGCTTATCTTGAATTTCAGAGGCGTTTGGAAATGGCGTTTTGATGCCAGTGATGTCAGGTGTTCCAGGTTCGTGTTTTCGTGTGTTAGCAAGTTCATGCATTCGTCCCCCACCTTTGGCAGGACCATTCATGTGTGGTATACAATGTTATNTCAGAGGCGTTTGGAAATGGCGTTTTGATGCCAGTGATGTCAGGTGTTCCAGGTTCGTGTTTTCGTGTGTTAGCAAGTTCATGCATTCGTCCCCCACCTTTGGCAGGACCATTCATGTGTGGTATACAATGTTATGGATGCATGTAGGTACCTCAACAACCAAACGGAACCGCACAAGACACATTAGCAAATGGTAAAAGGAAGCGACATCGTGCCTCAACAGTCAAATGGAACCTCTTCACGATGGCGCCGGATCCCGACCACTTGCGGCACCAGCGGTGCGATGGGATCCACCGCCTTCTCTCGGTGGGGCATGGCACACCACATCGGAGCCTTCTGCTATGGTGGCTCTCGAAGCTGGCGCATCTCCAAATCCCCTCCCGACGGGCCCAAGGCACGCCCTCCTCCTCCTTCCGCCCCCCATCCTACCAAGTCTACCTCATCTCATGTGTGGGAGACTCCTGCAGCAGATCCAACCACCTTTCCTACTGTAGGCGCCTGACCATGACCAGGGGCAGGACCTCTTCTGCGCGCGTCGTCGGATTCTTCCACTCTGCCATGCCATAGTGAGCTCGTCCCCTCCTCTCTGCTCTACAATGCTCTGTTTCATTGCAATCTAGCAGTACAAACAACCAAAAAAAACCTTGTGATTGACTCATGATCATGGCAGAACAAGAATTAATACTTGCTAATTGGTGGTGGATACTGCAATTGTACATGTTAGATGCCCCTGGTAACTGGAATTGCACCCTTTCTTCTATTCTAGGCCAATTATCTAAAAAAATCCCCAATTTCCCTGGCTTCGGTCTTAGTTACTGTTCACGGTTACTGTTCCGCTTTTCAAAGAAAAGATTGGTACAGGATTCCCTCACTTGATGCCATGCTAGCCTTGGGTTGCTCCTTTCCTGACAATGCCATTTGATTTTATTTGTCTTGGTTCAAGGTCAAAGTGCAAATCTGGACCAGAACGACAGCGAGCCCTGCTCGTGGTCTCATCCGTTGGTCTGTCCCTTCAACAGCAAGATGGTATTGCTTGATTCGGCCGCAACAACACATCAAATCTCGCCACGGGGTTCGGTGTATATTACTACTGCTTACCGAAAGAAGCAAGCTAGTGGATGTTTAGAGGTGAAATATTATGTACCCTGCCACTTGTTGTTTGCTCTACACTGCTTCTACTTCATTTTTTGGATGGATGCCTCCAGCTAGCTATATTGTTGATTGGCTTATTCTCATAAGCACCAAAATCTGTGATGCCACTCTCTTTTTCACCTTGGCGATCTGATGCATCCTCCCCACACGTTTTTCTGTGTTCTTAGTGCTTGCTTTCATTTTTTTGGGTTTTTATAATTTAATTGGCAAGAGATGAGATGATGAAAGAGATTAATTTCGCTATTGCTTTGATTGGCCGATATGATGGCCTCAATAGTCAATAGTGAACTGAATATGATCATCCTCTTGTGTCAGAAAAAAATGTGTTCCTGCTTGCCACATCATGTTCCTTAACCATGTTTTTTGTACAACAATTTCGTTTGTTCAGTAGTCTTATTTTCTAGCTCAATAAACAGAGATTAGATGATGGATGATTAATTTCCCTATTGGTTTGATTGGTCAACATGATGGCCTAAATACAGAACCGAATCTGATCATCCTCTATGGTTTGATATGAATTTGTTTAAACTTTTCCAGTTTCAAAGATATGGTGGAGTTCTTTGTTCCAGGATGGTACCAAAACTTGTTTTAGTGCTATTGAAAAACAAACTAGCAATATATGATATTTGAAATTAGAAACCTTGTTTTCTATTTGAATTTGATACTTTTTTGGTTGAAATGGGCATAGTTGATGCAGATGAGGAGACATGAGTTTATCGGTAATTTGCGCCCGAGGCATTTCTATGATGTCACATTATTTTCACATTGGAGATCTGGTGCAGGCGCCCTCATTGTTTTATTTTTCCCTCCTAGTAATTACTATTAAAAAATCTTGGTTTAATTGGTGACAGATGAGATGATGAATGAGATTAATTTCCCTATTGGTTTGATTGGCCGATATGGTGGCCTCAAATACTGAACAGAATCTGATCATCCTCTTTTCCGCAAAAAAAAAAAAAACCGTTGCGTGTTTCCAAACTTTGTTTTTTTGGTAGAGTAATTTCATCTATTAAATATATGGTTTAATAGCCTCAGATAGATAATAGATGATTAACTTCTCTACTGGTTTTATTAGCATTTGATGGCCTAAATTCTGTAACCAAATCTGATCATAGTCATGTGTTGATACAAAAGAAATTATTTTAGTGTAGTCTAAAAGTAAACCATAAAGGTTGTATCTTAGAATTTAGAAACGAGCTTAGCAGCAAGCCTCCACGAAAACCCTTTGTTGTTCTCCAAGACCTTTCATTCTTTGCATGTCTGTTATTCTTTTATTCTGGTTGTAGTTTCTCTTGGAATTTACTGTTTTTTCTTGTTCTTGTTCTTGCCGCTGTTCCTTGGAGCAGCATTGATGATACAGAGGATGAGACACAAGTTATATTAGTAATTTGCGTCTGAGGCATCTCTGCGACCCCTTGTTCTATGTAGAGTAATTTTATCTATTCATTTCCTAATTTAATCGGTGGAGGTGAGATGATCTATTGGTTTGATTGGCCAACATGATAGCCTCAATACTCAACCGAATGCGATCATCATCTCTGGTTCATTATGAGAAAGTAATGGGTTTATTTTTAGCTTTTTCTTGTTGAAAATGATGCAATTCTTCTTTGTAAACTGCCGTCATTCTATTCGTGATATAGTTTGTTTTGAGATTATAGTTTTTCTCGTTCCTGCTGCTCTTTCTCGGAGGAGCATTGTTGATGCAGACGAGGAGGAACAAGTTTTATGGATAATTTGCGTCTCAGGCGTTCCTGGGATGTCACACCCTTTTCACCTTGGAGATCTCTGATGCATCCTTCATATTGTTCTCTCATGTTATGGTCATCCTTTTCATCTTTCTTATGTTTGAACACTAATAGAACCCCTTTGGCAGCATCTAAAATTTTAGAACTATTGGCAAATTATCCATTATTACTTCTTGCATCGGAGAAGTATTAGCTCCAATTCAGTTCTCAGGCCTAGGAGTTCATATCACGATTCTCACTCCAAGTAATGTTAGTTGGGTCTGAATATGTGGCTACCGAGTAAGTTGGTCTTAGTATACATGTGCAAACTGGGCATAGCATGTGTGTTTGCTTCCAACCCGTTGAATCTTTCACCCACTGAACATGATTGATCGAAGACACAATGCTACAAGAAGAATGGGCTTATTTCAGGTATTTTTGTATTCAAATGGTTCTTACAGCACAAATCCGTCTATATGGAGCACAAACCCGACTGAACATTGACTATAAAACATTCCTCATATGGATGGGTGATCCATGTGAACGACTCCTATACATCCATAGAATCTGAGCACAAATATAATATTCGTTCTTGTGTAATCCGCTTTTCTGGTTTCATCTTTTTTCTTGTCTTGGCTGTTTCTGTTGTTTACATAACTCTCAAGTCTGAGTAGCAGCAATTACTCTCAGTGAGGATTGATATGTCTAAAATGAATGTTGCATATTGATTCCGAGGAAAACATGCATTTCCTCCTCTCCCTGCATATCTTGATCCCTTTTTTTCTTATTTCTGGACCTGTTTTCCATTTGATCTTGGGTGATTTGTCATCTGGTTTTGAGGATGGTGATCATTGATATTTGTCCTTGTTCGTCGTAACTGGCATCTTCTTGCCTGCTGAGTTCTCTTCAGTATGAGGACATTATGAGTTCTCTCTGGATCAAAAAAGTTTTTCTCCCATTAGATACTTGTGCTCATAGGTGGTATTCTTCTGTTAGAGTTTTGTTTGCGGTGGCAAAGGATTAAACTAAATTATAGACACACATATGTCTGAATTTTCTTCATGTGGAACGATCTAATCTGCTCTATGAGACCTATGATCTTGCTCATTTCTGTCCCCACTTTTATTTAATTTGTTTCGTGGTTGCATGGTTCTGATGATTAATGTGAACCTTTCTCAATGAAATCACTAATTATTACATAACGAACTGCCTTCCTTCTGAGGCATTTCGAGTACTGGAATCATTCTTCTGTTTTTCTGT